>DWLR01001086.1:0-20033 GCA_018246295.1 Papilio alexanor hazarajatica
ATATATATATATATATATATATATATATATCTTTTAAGCAAACCGTGTTTTCGAATCTATGACTTTAAGAGTTCTTCACTAGGACGCCATGGCGACGTCGCTGACTATGTATCGATCGAAATGTATGATATACAAAATGTACGCGTCAAGTGCATTTTTAGTTTGTTCGCTCATTCAGACGCTTAGAACTGCCTGACGAGACGCCGTGGCTACTACAAGGCGATATTCGGACGCCAGACATAGCTAGATCTGAGTCGCTGGTGACTCCGCAATGGCGTCCCAGTGAGGCAGATATTTCAGTGTCCCGAACATTGACATTGAACAGTAGACTATTAAAATAAAACCTTCACTCAACAATGTCCATCCATCCATCCATCCATCTCAGCCTTTGATCGCCACTGCTGAACATAGGCATCATTCATCGCATCATTGGGGGGAAATGTGCCATAATGGCTATCGCAGTATGTTCCACCGTACTAAGAAAAGGACGCTGCTACCCGTCCTCTGGTGGTCTTTACAATCAGGCTCAAAATAAACAAACATGTTCATACACACAAGCGTTTATCCTGAGTGGGAATCGAACCCACGACCTGCGACGTGAAAGGCAGGCATCTTACCAACTGTGCCAACCGATCTGTCATTCAACATTTTCTCAAAAATGTAGCGAATAATAAATTTATTACTAACAAATATGGTTAAGAAAGGTCATTAATATACCACTGTTAGTGTTTTATATCTTTTTATGTTTACTACTGTGTATTGCTTTATATTGATAAATCTTAGCAATACAGTGTTCATGTAACTGTGTATCTTTTAAACAGAATATTAATATATGTTTTTGCATACATTGCTTTATGTTTTAAGTGTAAATGACAAACTTTGTACACTAACATGTATATTGTACATTTTTTTGATATTTATACCTTGAAGTTAACTTGTAAAACTATTTTATTCGTTCCATATAAGGGAATTATGAATACAGTAAAATCACCTTATTCATGTTTCCTTCATTCGCGTTTTGACTATGCGCAGATTAAAAAAATGCGACCTAAAATTTCTATATCGAGTCTATAGATTTCTTTATTCGTAGATCTAATCGGTTTTTATTTTGTCACCTAGGAACGTATCCCCATATAATCCTATATAAATTACCATACCATAGTCACGGTTTCTATATTCGCGGCATATTTACGGAACATATACCCCGCGTATAAGCTTTATGCGAAAAACTTTTGTTTTCAATAATAATCTTTGTATTATCGGATATTAAATAGAAAAAGGGAAAATGTATGTACTCCAAAAGTATCTGGTTATCTCGGCACGTTAAATGAGTTATGTAATTATAACCGTTACCTTCTAATTTATGTTCTATATTATGTGTGAATCGAGAGTGGACTTTCAGGATGGTCAAAATCAATAAAATGAGCAATGTCTTGAACATTTGACAAATTTTGTCCTCAGCATGCAACTGCAACGGTTTCTCGAATAAGTGTTACTTCGACAAGGAGTTGTACGAGC
Source organism: Papilio alexanor hazarajatica (assembly GCA_018246295.1). Lineage (NCBI taxonomy): Eukaryota > Metazoa > Arthropoda > Insecta > Lepidoptera > Papilionidae > Papilio > Papilio alexanor. Next base: position 1,519 of record DWLR01001086.1, read on the forward strand.
GCACGGGCCACGGTGGCCACTGTATGGACTGCGCGGAGAACAGGGATGGTGCCAACTGCGAGCGATGCAAGGAGAACTACTTCCAAGGCTCGGAAGACATCTGCATGCCCTGCAATTGCAACCCTACTGGTAGGTGTTGCTAAAATTCATCTTAAATACAAATTAGGGAAATGCCTCTCGGGCGGCACCGCAGCGATACCGATATGTAATTTTACAATAAAAATCAGAGCTATTGCCACACGGTGCGTCAAAACGACGTCCGGCGCCGCACCGCCCGTGTGGCATCTCCTGTGGACAGAATTTTTACTTGTTTAAATAATAGGTTACTCGATCAGTTAGGTAGAATTTATATATTAAGGAATACCTTTGTTAGTCAGACTGGCTGAAGAACATTTATAAGTTTCCATGTAATTATTTCCAGACAGTTTTACTCTACGACGTTTTTTTATGAAAGAAGGTGACAAACAAACAAGCATCTCCAACAAGTTGCAGATGCGTTGCGTACCTTTAATGGAAAGAAAAATAGGATATTTCCTATCATCCCCACTCCGTCTATACCACTTTCCCTTCCCATCCTTTCTTTATTAAAGAAGGGTGAGAAGACAAAAAGGACTATAATTTGACCTCTAGACTCTAAAATAACCAAATTGAGAAGAAAAATACTAATCACTAGTTAATGCGTTTCTTTTTTCTAAATGTTTATTACAGAATAAAATTATCAATGAAAGTATATTTGAATATATTTACCCTTCTCGGGTAATGAAATCTTCTCCATTAATCCTACATGAATTGGATGAAAATTCGGAGATATGGTCAGCCTTAACTTCACATACTCTGTGAGATCTGCGACGTCTGTGTTCAGTTACTGATAAGTCACATATTTTAAAATTAAGCACTATTATCAAGTTAAAATTTCAGGTTCCCGCAGCCTTCAATGTAACTCTGAAGGTAAATGTCAATGTAAACCTGGCGTGACCGGTGACAAATGTGACGTTTGCGCGGCGAACCACTTCGACTTCACAACGCAAGGCTGCAAGCCGTGCGGATGTAACGAGTCAGGATCCTACGCAAACACGCCACAATGTGACCCGCAGACTGGCGTCTGTCTCTGCAAGCAGAATGTTGAAGGAAAACAGTGCAGAGAGTAAGTTTTATTATACATATTTTAAGTAATCCTTGAAAGGTTTTTATGTAATTGAAATGCATCAAACAATCTTAGAACAGTAAATAACCCATAGCTAACTGCTTACGTGTATCTAATATTAAACAAATGATCTCATACATGGCGATTCCAGGAATTGCACGGTATACTACAAAATAATATAAGAGTAGTTAAATCCTAAGTCCTTTTTCCATCTCTTTTACCCTCCTTTACCTTATCTACATCCATCTCTTATTCTACATAAAGGTATGGCAGTGCATCTTTAAAAATTCTTAGTGTTCTGGATATCTACAGGTATCTACTCAAGGTAGTTCTCTAACAAGGTAGTTACTCAAGATCGCGTAAACTGCTTGTTCGCTTGTCTCCTTAATCCGTAAAATAGTTAATAAAATTTAAAACAAAAACAGTCGGATGCTACCTTGTTAACGGTTGTATTTCCTACTATTATAATAATTCGTATAGAATTCAAGAGTGAAATTGTTAGAAAATATAGTGGTAGATCTATATATCGATTTACGCCTATGCATACCAAATATTTAAACTTATTAAAATTCCAGATGTAAACCTGGTTTCTTCAACCTGGATATAGAGAATGAGTTCGGCTGCACCCCTTGCTTCTGTTTTGGCCACTCGTCCCAGTGCAGCTCAGCACCGAAATATCAGGCGAATGAAATTACAGCCCATTTCATAAGAGATGCGGAGAAGTGGGGAGCTGAAGACGACCAAAGGAAACCGGCACCCTTACAGTTTAATGCCAACGCACAGAATATAGGTGGGTATGCAGTGTTGGAAATTTACTAGTTACTGAGCAAATCTTAAAATAAATATTAATCGTTTTTGTATATTTTATCAGGACTATGTATATCAAAGTAGAAAAATAAATATATTTTAATGCTTTGATATACATAGTAGATCAGGAACAAACTCCTTTCATTGCTACTTTTATTTGTCATCACGCAACATTTTATAGTGAGACTTTTCGACTCTTAAATTCAGAGCTTTTCTAGTTTCTTCATAACAAAAAAAACTTTTTAGTTTCTTTAAAATCGAAAGCCATACTACTGATGATTAACATAAATAACTATCAGATTTTTCAAACAAGACAGCAAGAAATCTCTTCTTCGGCTGCCCCCCTCCATGTTATGCATGCCACGCGAACAGTTTTTTTTTGCATTAATTAAGTTTTGCTTTTTATGTAAACTAATTCGAATATTAATATCACATTCCTTTTTCAGCGGTGAAGTCGAAAGGAAACGAAATAATTTACTTCGTAGCTTCAAATCTATTTCTCGGTGATCAGAGACCTTCTTACAATCACGACCTTAAGTTCAGCTTGCGGCTAGGAGAGAGTAGAGGTTATCCTTCATCTCAAGACATAATCCTCGAAGGATCCCGTGCTTCCGTCTCGATGAATATTTATGGACAGAATAATCCAGAACCAACTGATCAGGTGTGGGAAATATTTTACGTTTGCTTAGCGAATTATGGGCTTTGCGATTAAAAAATAGCGAATTTACATACTTAATAATATTTATACCAATGTTATATTATGTTCGATGATTGGTTAAAAATAATTTCAAATAGGAATGGCAAAATCATTTCATATTGTTTACATATATAGTTATTAGACTCAAACAGAAGAAGTTCTGGATCGAAATTTTAATTTAAAAATTTTTGTTCTAGATTCAAGAATACACTTTCCGTCTCCACGAAGATCCTCGTTACGGATGGACTCCTACTCTCTCTAATTTCGAATTTATGTCTATATTACAAAATCTGACTGCTATCAAGATAAGGGGAACATACAATAAAGGCGGGGAAGGCTATATGATGACTTTCAAGCTTGACACCGCTAACATCGGAAGGGAGAAGGGATCGGCGCCAGCTAATTGGGTTGAAAAGTGTTCATGTCCTAAAGCATACGTGGGTGATTATTGTGAAGAATGCGCTCCTGGATTTAAGCACGAACCTGCTAATGGTGGACCATACTCTACGTGTATTCCCTGCGATTGTAATGGACATGCGCACATCTGTGATACAGCCACGGGTAAGAAAACACAGATAGAAGTATTAGTAAAGCAATAGTCAAATATTCAATATAATTTGTTTTCATAATCAACGTGCGATTATTTAGGAATATTTATCCTATTTAGTCGCAGATATTAATCTCACCTATTTATTACCACACATTTGCAATGTAAAGCGAGTATCCGAACACTTGAAGCACTGGACTGCCATTCTTAGTCGAAATGGTAAAAAAAAAAACAAAAAAAAAATAACCTAACAAAATCTCGTTATAATAACTGAGAAATGTCTTTTTACCAGGATTCTGTATTTGCAAACACAACACTACTGGGAGCAACTGCGAGCTCTGTGCAAAGGGTTTCTACGGTAACGCCATAGCGGGAACTCCGGACGATTGTAAGCCCTGCCCATGCCCCAAAGATAGTGGTTGTATTCAGTTGATGGATCAAAACATCGTTTGTACAGACTGTCCATTGGGATATGCAGGTAATTGTTTGCAATCAATTGATATTATTGCGGTTCTTAAAGTACCGTCTTAAACGTTAGTTAACAAATGCAAACAGATTTAAGTTCATAATATTTCATTGCATATTATCAATTGTTTATAGGACCAAAGTGTGAAGTATGCGCGGATGGTTTCTTCGGAGATCCAACGGGTCAATTTGGTCCTGCAAAGCCATGTGAAGAGTGTCAATGTAATGGAAATGTGGACTCCAACGCTGTTGGGAACTGTAATAGAACAACTGGAGAGTGCTTGAAATGTATTTACAACACAGCTGGTGAACACTGTGACAAATGTTTAAGTGGTAAGTTACCTCATTATTCAAAATTTATACGAGTATGATTGTTTGCGTTTGATGACTTCGAGAATAGCTTTGGTTCAGCCAATACCTGAAACTTGAACTCTACTGCAGTCTCCCATCCTTTTCTACTAAGGGAAGGAAAAGGGAATTTGACAGAGAAGGGAATAGATAAGAGAAGAAATTGCCCATTTTTTTGACTAGCCCGTCCTCTATTAAAGGTAAACAACACGTCTGCAACTCGTAAATGAGTGTTGCTGATGATACCGTTTGCTCGTTTCCCACCTTCTTGTGTTAAAAAATATTTATATTACATTAGTAACGTGTGTACTACTAAAACTTCGAAAATAATTGAATGGTGTTCACAATTATAAATTGAAGCCTTTGAAATAGAGGTAGACAGCCGAATCTATTAAGCCTTAAAGTTATAATTATGCCCTTAAGAAATGACCAAATTACTCTTGCTCAATTTCAGGCTTCTACGGCGATGCTCTTGATCAAACGAAGAAAGGTGATTGCAAACCTTGCCAATGTCATGAAGCAGGAACTCTTGAAAGCGTAGAAGGACCTCCGCAATGTGATGGTCTCACTGGATTCTGCTCTTGTAGGGCACACGTTATTGGCAAAAACTGTGACAAATGCGAGGTAATGAACTATAAAATGTTTCGACAATAAATAGTTACGAAACAAATTCTTAGTGATGTAATTCGAAAGAAATAATCTATATTCATTTCATAATCTTTTAAAACATAAAATAAAATACAATCTTATTTTTTTCTATCTCTTACTCTTACTAAGCGCCCAGAGATAGCAACCAGCATTATAAAACCTCTAAATCCCAAATCACTATCATCTCTTCTTCAACATCATCATCTCAGCCTATGGTCGCCCGCTGCTGAACGTAGGCTTCCCCCATTAATCCTCCATCACCCTCATCCAATGCACTCCCGCAAACTTGACCAGATCGTCGGTCCATTTTGTGGTAGGCCTGCCCACGCTGCGTCAATCTGTGCGTGGCCGTCATTCCAGAATCTTTTCATTCTGCGAGCAATGTGCCCGGCCCATTGCCACTTTGTCCGCAATTCTTCAGGCAATGTCGGTTACAATCACATCATTCCTGAAGCGATCTCGAAGAGAAACTCCGAGCATTGCCCTTTCCATTGCCCTTTGAGTGACTTTTGCTCCGTCTAATGTTGCCCGCAGTGAGGGGCCACCGTCATCGCTGGCTACTGACACACACTGCTCAAAGTCTTTCGTCTTGAGACACTGCGGTATGCGTTGGGACGATAGGATAAGTCGCAACTTCCCGAACGCTGCCCATCCGAGTCGGATTCGGCGATCGACCTCCTTCTCGAAGTTTGACCTACCTAACTGGACAGTTTGTCCAAGGTAGATATACTTGTCGACAACTTCGAGAGTACGGCCACCGATGACTATTGGAGTGGGTGGAATATGGACGTTCTACATCACCTTCGGCTTGTCCATGTTCATTCTGAGACCCACTCGTTCGGAGACTTTGTTGAGGTCGGTGAGAATTATAATAGTTCCTCCATGGTCTCAGCCATGACGACAATATCATCGGCAAAGCGCAGGTAGTTGATGTTTTCACCTTGAAAACGTCTTCCAACGGTGGGGTGAAGTTTCGGGGAAATAACATCACCCTGAATTACACCACGCTACAGTTGGATAGGTTTCGTGTCCTGACCCTGTACGTCTGACATATTGGCGTTTTCGTACTAACACCTCAGTGCATATGTATCGGTAGTAAATTTGGTACCTCTGGAAAAACTGCAGTACCGCCCAGGTCTCGGCCGAATCGAAGGCTTTCTCGTAGTCCACAAACGCTAAGCAGAGTGGCAGGTTATACTCCTCGGACTTCTGTATAACCTGTCGCAGCGTGTGTATGTGGTCTACGGAACTGAAGCCTTTACGGAAGCCGGCTTGTTCCAGAGGTCGTTAAATCTACGAGCGATACTATTCGTAATGACCCTTCGCATAAATAATTTATTTTTATGTTGAAATCGTAAACACGTTTTGTTTTAGGTTATTTCATTATGGTAAACGGAATGTGTAGGAATCGTTTGCCAATAACTAGTTCGAGAACAAGTTGTAGACATGAGTCAGAAGTGAGATGGGATTGTAGTTCTTCATAAGGAGTTTATCACTCTTTTTGAAGAACAGGACCACCACACCCGTGCTCCATGCCTGTGGCGTTGTACCCTCGAGTATGACGGAGTTAAAGAGCTTCTGGAGAACCATAAGTCCCGGTTCCCCAGCTGCCCTTAGCAATTCTGCTGTAACCCTATCATCTCCCGGTGCCTTTTACTTCTTAAGCTGTTTGAATATATAATATAATATACTAATCTCGTCGAGACTGACGTCCGAGATATCTTCGGTACAGGGTCAGGTCAATCTGGCTCTTGTATCTTCTGCCAAATCTGTGACGGGTTTCTGCATTGCGTATATAAATTCACAGAATCTCAACCTCACCCAAGAGCTCAGATATGGAAGAAACGATCCTGCCCTTCTCAGTATTCAGCTTCGATAGCCGGCTTTACCCAATAGACAGATCTCGGGAAAACACTTTGGAGCCTTTGTTCCGCTCGATAGTCTCTTTAATACGGTTTGTATTAAAGAGGCGTATATCGTGTTAAATGCTCTTTGAAATCTGTGTATGTAGCACCTGGCATCGTTCCGCATCATCCGAAGAGAGCAGGACCATTCCCCGCCTTTCCTTCATGAGCTCCAGAGTGTGGTCTGAGAGCTTCATCAAAATACTAAAAGCACTCTGAATGTTATAGCCGTAAGAATAAGGTTGAGCAAAAGAAATTTTGCTAATGTAACTAATTGTTATTAGGATGGTTATTACAACATTGATTCTGGGGAGGGCTGCATTCCTTGCCAATGCAATCTGGAAGGTTCCTACAACACTACGTGCAACGCAGTTTCTGGACAATGCTATTGTAAACCTGGTATTGATGGGTGAGTAATTTTAATTCCTTTATTTATGATTCATATTTATGATACCATAGTAATGTATAGTCATTTCGTTTAATTTCGTTTCTGTCACCAACCGATTGAGAATTTCGTTTACAACATAACTGGAGTAACCATATTATAAACTATCAGCAAATTGTGAACTGAACGAATTATTCACAATTGGGTGTGTAATTTTCTTTAAGAAGAAGCTCGGAAGAAGCGTTATTACGATAAAGGTTGTGTTTTTTTTTAAATATAGGATAAACGAGGCAAAAGAACAACGGGTCGCTTAACATCAAGTGATCCGACAAGTTAAAATGGGTGATACGTTATATTATTTGATGTATGATGATACGTATGTAGGTTACGTTAAATGATAGTTATTAGTTAGATTGAACATGATATTTATATATAAAAATATCTTAACATATGTTTATCAGCGAAAAAGTAACTTATTGCAGTTAATGTCATATGAAAAATTCTTAACGAATCATTCACTTCATAATTTGTTGACATTTAACTAAATGTCCAGTCTGATTATAAAGTGACGAAGTTCACAATCAATCGGTGATATTTCCATTACGATACAATGAAACTGCAAAATGGCAATATTATAACTTTACTTTTGTTCTCACTCTTTTTTTCACTGTTTCTCCTTACAAAATTCGTTTTCATTATCTACTTTCCACTTATTCTAATGTCTTATTTCATTTAATAGTTACGCTAATTACTAGTTGCCAATACTCTATAAATTTAACTCTTTTTTCTTTTGCTGTAATAATATTTCCTAGACTATGTAATTATATTTTTTCTTATATTTCAACCCCGCCCTTAAATTGCGATTTTACTCTCCTTATAGATCCTAAAAAAAATTGAGCAGCTTTCTTCTGGTCTTGTTGCTGGGCATATTTGCTATCTCTATATTTGTAGATTAAATCCAAATAGCACTAAACGCAGCAATAAACGTAACTTTAAAGTTTGAAAATTTCCATACCAGCTCTTACTTTGGACTTGTAAATATTGGTATACTTACATTTTAATAAATAATGCTTCAGTATTTAAAAACGGAGAGGAGTATCTAGTGAAGTTTGAAGTGAAGGGGTAGAGCTTGAGGAGGAGAGACGATTACTAAAATTAACCCTATTCCTCGTTAATGTGTTACAGATTTAGTCTGAATATTAATCTTTCTTTAACCCGTTGTCCTATGTGACAAACGAGGTGATGCAACTTGACGCGACGCGTGTATTAGTTAGTCGTTGTATATATTTGACCTTTAAATTGCCGCATAATTTGTTCGTATCGAACGTTATGTATTGGTTGCATCTTGTCGCATAGTATCGCGTCGTGTCGCGTTGTACAATGGGGTATATGTTATTATTATAGGAGAGGATTGTTTGAGTGAAAGGAATTGATTGACAATTGTTGTTGTTTTTTTTTTTTCAAATAGCAAGCATTGCGACCGTTGCCGTGCGTATCATTACGGATTCTCAGTGGAGGGCTGCCAGGACTGCGACTGTGACGAGTGGGGCTCAACCAATTATCAGTGTGACGTCAGTGGTCAGTGCTCCTGCCAGGAAAACGTTGAAGGCCGTAGATGTGACCGGTATGTATTTCTATTCAAGACAACATCAACTTTCGTATTGGACTATACTAAAAAAGTTGGAGTTTTAAATTAGTTCACATTTTTATTATATTTTTATTTTAACATTGTTATATTATATAATGTTATTGTAAAATACAGAACTAATTATATTGCTCCCATTATTTTGGAAAACAAGATGACTAACAAGACATATCGGAAGGGACTGCTACTGCTAATGAAAGTCTGTAATGCAAAGGCTCAGTATTAGAAATTCAAGAAAGTCTGTGCCTACAAATTCTCCATTAAAAAGAAATAAGATCACCAGGTTTTCATTATTATAAAATAACCATTAGTTTCGAAGTTGCCCCAAATGTTACAAAAAAATAAATATCTTTTGTATATTAGTTTAAAAGTTTAATATAATTTAAACAGGTGCATGGAAAATAAGAAACGAAGAGCTGATGGACAGGGCTGCGAGGATTGTCCGCCGTGCTACAACCTAGTCCTCGATGCGGTCAATGACCATCGACGCAAATTGAAGGAATTAGACGAAGTGCGTTATTGAAACATATTGAGAACACTAGTGGACATCTCATTATTAAATCAAGTCTCTAATAACTAAATAGCAATAAAATAAACAAAGCTAAATATTTAAAAAAAACACTAACAGTATGACATATTAAATCAGTATTTGATACATTATCTAAATTCAAATTACATTACTAACTACTATTTTATGTCGCTAAATTTTAGTTTATGTAATTCATCGTAAAAAGTTCGTAAAGTGTGGCAGATGAGAACGACTACAAGGTTTTTTTTTAAAGTTCGTATGAAGATCAATAATGAAAAAATCACTTACCATTTAATGGCATTTGGGTAGGACAGGTGTCGTGTCATCTAAAATATTCTAATGATACATAAATAACGTTGGCATTTGATTCAATGTAGTTTTTACGTCTCTGAATAATTGTCTTTGAAATCTGAAGCAGTAATAAATACAATTTAAAATATATTCTAAACTAATCGACAGTTATTTTAGATTCTAGCAAAGATCTCCAAATCGCCAACAGTAGTCGAGAATGCTGACTTTGATCAAGAACTCCAACGTGTTCGAGGTGAAATAGAGAGATTAGTCCAGGAAGCGCAGGCCGAACTGGGTAACGGTCCTGGATCGAGTCTTACTAACAATCTTGCTGAACTGGCGGACAGACTTGCTGATGTCAGGTTCGTTAATAAACATACTTCAATGTTTAAGGCGAATAAAAAGATTTGGAAAAAATGCTAACACAACACCCCCTGATCACATTTGCTCAATAACGTCAAATGGAAATATAGATGCATGAATCCATTTAGCTAAAAAAAAAAACAGGATAAAGGTGCGGGTTTGTTCATACAATAACTTTTTTTAGAAATATGCTGTATAAAATTGAAGACGCGAGCTATGAAGGCAACGAATCTGTTGAAAGAAGTAAAGGCAATGTGTCTAAAGCTGAAGATACAATAGAAGCTGCCCAGAAGGAAATCAACGTACGTATGATATATTCCATTATGTCTTTTTATTACTTCTAGATACTAGTGAGCTTACAGTGAAAATTGTATGATAGATCTAGTTAAAAAACGAATAGGACGATGTTGATGACTAGTTAGATTAATTGAATGTAGCCAATAAATTTACTGCAAGCATCAATGACTTTATAAAAAACAAACAGTGGTTTGATTGCGAAGACCTATTCATTATCAATTTAATATTTTGAACTGCAAGTATAGTCCAGTAATATGTGTTTAATATTTAGCCCGAATTTAAAAATTTCTAAAGTTCTAATTCCTTGCAGAGTGCTTTAGAATATCTGGATGGCGAAGGCGCTGCCGCCTTAGCCAAAGCCCGCAATAGATCTGATCAGTTCGGCAAGCAATCCGTTGACATGTCAGCGCTGGCAAAAGAATCCCGTCTTCTCGCCGAGAAACTCGAAAATGAGGCAAGGAATATTCGAGAAATTGCCGAAAAAGCGTACAATACCTCTTTGCTAGCAAATAAGATTGCTAAAGATGGTATTAATAAGCAGGCCAATATAAGGTAATATTTTACATATAACACTATTACAAACACATACAAATAGTATTTGACTCATCTACGATTATCATTTGGACATCGAAAAATAAGTTCATGGCATTATGCCCAAAATTTATCACAATTCACTCGCACATTACACGCGTTTCGGGCATTTGACTTTTCAATATTAGATATATAGTTGGTTCGAAAATTAAGAGGGCTTATCGCCTATTAATGAACAACAACTCTATACGGTGTTTTCTCCAGACAATAATTAACAACATTCTGTTACCAAAATTAAATCATTGCTATTTAACTATACATAAAGATATCTCTGTTACCTAAATGAACAGCCTTGGCCAAATTGTATTGTATCTACCCAAAATTGGTAAATTTCGAACTTTAACCGATAACGAAAGTACACATCACACATCCAAATATGAAAAAGGTAACTAATTCTAAGTGCTCACTGTTTTATTTTTTTCTTTCATAAGATAACGGTGTCCTAACTTGTAAGCAATGTAGCACTATATATTAAAATTAGAAGTATAGTATATTAGAAGTAAGTACCATCGGTTAATATTAAAATGAGAAAAATAAAAAATAAGATGCATTATATTTATAATTAAATAAAATATTTACATTTATAGCAATGAGGTTCAAATACTTGCTAATGAACTAAATGCTGCGTCAGGAAAGTTGAGCAGTATGATGGAACTAGCAGACCAAGCACTGGCAAGAGCTAAATCTGTTTACGATGATGCTTTGGGCTTGTACGCGGAAGTGAATACAACATTATTGCCAGATATAAAACTCAGCAAACTTCGACACGATTCAAATGAGATGAATAGAACAGTAAGTGGCTTAAAACTATTATACATTATTTTTCGAAAATATTGTAAAATCTACAACCATTATGGCAAAGACCAAAGTATAATAATGTCTTGATTTTAAAAGTAGCTACAAAACAATGATTTTATTGAAGCGAGGTCCAATTATTTGAAACTGAAATAAGAATCTTATTGCTTATTGCAAAACTGCTTGTGACATTAAATAGATATGGTTTAAGTTTATTTAGAACTAGAAACCAGTCCCTGTTTCGCTAGGGTAGATGGATAGTTAATAAAATATAAATAAGATTATTTTTAATCGGTGCAGTATTTTTTTTGGTTTATCGAAAAGAAACAATGAAAACGTTTCCCTTTAGTACTAGTTTAGATAATTAATAGATTCTAATTGTAATTTTCAGACTGATGAAAAAGCAGCTGTGCTAGAAGAATTGATGAACAGTAATGAGGAGACACTTAACAATCTAGACGAGGCGATTCGCAGGGGAAGAGATTTGTTGGAACAAGGTCACGACAGGCAAGATGAACTCAACGATCTCTTAGCGAAACTTGATGAACTACAGGCGCAAGCTAAAAATGACGTTGAACTTACAAAGGCAACACTAAAGGAGGCTAATGAAATTTATAAAACACTAAAAGGTATTCCAAAAAACGAAAACTGTATTTTATTTTGTTTGATTTGTTTTTATCAAAGCCAGAAACTAATCTTTGAAAATCAATACTAAAGGTCTAGCTTGTAAATGTCTTTAAAGAGCTCGCTACTCTTCCGAACAAGCATAATAAGTGAAGTAACATAACTTAAAAATCTGAAGCCATGGCATTCTGCCAACTTAAAACAAACATAAGAAAATAGTTAACAAAAGAAAATCAAGTTACATTCTAATTAATAACTTCACTATTTAAATACATTTACAAATGAAATGAAAATGTTTAATCATAGAATTAGTTTTAGTGATTACGTGTGCTTCCTACAAGAAGTCATTCTCGTAATGGTGTTTACAGAATTTAGCGATCAAGTAGCAGAATCCCGTCGTCTAGCTGAGCAAGCTGCGTTAGACGTACCGTCGATCCAAGCGAAGGTCGCAGCTGCAGAAGAGAGTATATCCAATATCATCGAAGAGCTGAATACCGCAAGTGATAAAGCTAAGGAGGCTAGAGACTTAGCACAAAAAGCACAAAAAGAATATGCTGATAAAGCTTCAGAGGTAACTGCAATAATAGCATTGTTTACATATTATATAAAAATTTGTGAACTTTGTCATTTTTATAATCTCACTAACCATATTAAAAACTAAGAGCAAAATGTAAAATGAACAAATTGTCAATTTGGTGCATATCAAGTAAACGTAGCAAACCTATTATTACAATGTTAAACATGTTGTAAGATATTATTTTTTGTATATTATATGAGTGAATAATTTCTTGGCACTATGTTTTACAAAACACTTGTCTACCACCGTGACAAACCTACGAGTTTCTTTAAAAAAATGTACTTTAAAGGTATAAATGTTTATTAATAAAAACTTAACATTTTTTATATATTTCAAAAACTCAAAATTTTGATCATCTTTAAAGCCTTCTAATTCCTAAACTAAGCAACTTTAGGTGTGGGTAAGTTGAGTTAAACCATCATATTTTTGGTAAAGGAAAATTTGGTATTTTTGGTAATTATCACGAACACTAGGAACAGATTTCTATCATTTTGTAGACGAGTAGCAGAAAAGACGATAAGACGAAATAAACCTGAGGAATAAAATAAACCTAAAAATGAGGACGTAGAAAAGAGGATAGTAGAGCAGAGGGTATAGATGAGAGATAGAGTACAGAGGAAGATGTAGAGAGTAGAATAGAAAATGAAGTATATATGTAGAGTAGAGTGCAGAGTGTTTTGGAGTAAAATGTAGAAAGTAAAGGTGTAAAAGTGGACCATAGCACTAGCCCAATTTTGCTGAGGAAGCGTAATAAAAAAAACATGTAATTTACTTCATTTCTAAGTTAATCTTGAACGTTATAATACAAGCAAAATATAATCATTGACAATTTGACGATGTCACTTCGACAGTATAAACTATCGAGAAATGACACGTTGTTTTTGATTTTGTTAATTGTTAATGATTTGTTCAGTTAGTGCCTAGTGAGATTATAAACCTACGTAGTTCACATATATTTATTGTAAGTTTTAAGATAACTTACACACAAAATATTAAATTATTAGTCATTTACTGTTTTTATTCAAATAAGGCACAAAATAATACTTGACATTTTTTTTTAATTTTAGGCAGCGCACGAGATAAGAAAAAAAGCGTCCGCCTCTCGGATTGAAGCTGGCAAGCTAAGAGATGAAGCTGATAAACTATCGAGTACGTACAATTAATCCCATTTCTAAAAGTAAAGGACAGATCTAGATTCTTCTTTATCGCCACATTAAGTTACATTATATACGTTAACATTACAATTAAGATCTCTTCGTGCTTGTGGTTGGAGTAATTTCCATTCCTCCATGCATTTTACGCGAATACGAATGAATGATATTCTCGATCTCCGACTCTTTCTGTTTTTGTCTATTTTCTTTTTTGTAATTTATAAAAGCGAAAGTTTGTATGGATGTTTGTTGAACGGATCAGGATAAAATTTAGCACAGAGATAGATTACACTCTGGCCACATTACATTATAGGATACTTTGTATCCCAAAAAAGTGTACGGTTCCCGTGGGGTAATGTTTAATAGAACGACTTTTTTTGCATAGTATTAGTCAAGGAAAGACACAGGCTACTCTTTTCCCTGTAAATATAAGGGACAGCATAGTAATTATATCCTATAGGAACCATCTATTTCATGAAAGTATGTTAAAAATCTCGAAATAGAGTTTTAACGTACTTTCTTATAAATGATGGTATCGTGTCAAGTGTCCTAACACACGCCATATTGTATACCTACCAATTAATGTACGCACATACATAATAACATACAATAAATAAGCGTGTAGAAAAATAGTTACATTACTTATAATATGGACATATTTCTAATCATTTTCCATTTTCCGAAGTACTTTCTCATCATGATAAGCTGAAAGATTATGTATTGATTTATTATTTTATTATTACATAGATATGTTTAATCAATCTTTTTCCAATATGGTTATTTTATCATTTTAGCTCGTGTGAAGGGTACTGTAAAGGAAATAGAGGACCGTGAGACACAGGCACAAGAAAATCTGCAACTAACTCGCGACGCTAAGATGAAGGTTAACAATTTCATACATTTCATAATGACGCAAGTCTGCCATCCAGTAATCCGTCCATTTTGTCTTGACAAATGTCAGTTGTCCTAATGGACAACTGACATTGACACTGACTGACTGACATACGAATAGACCTTGTATTGTTTTCTAAATTGGTTTGAATTGGATAAGGTAAGCTAAAGGAAATTGAATTTAATATGTTGTTCTTAATTTCTATCAGGTCGGGCAAGCTAACACTGACGCAAGAGAGGCGGAGAAACAAGTGTCTAAAGGTTTAGAGGATCTTAAAGTTATTATGGAGGAATTGCAGAATCTGCCGACGTTGGATGACAATGCCCTAAATAGACTTCGTAAGTTTTCATTTTTTTTTAATGTAATTATCATAATTATTGAAACAATACAGTAGCCGAACGGATTTAGATATAGATCAGTTGTATTGTTTTCTAAGAAGAAATTTAACTGTAAAAAATATCAGTTTCGCCTCTACTACAATTCAATCTCCCATTTCATTTACTATATCTTTACATTACTAATGTTTTGTACAATGAAAATGCAATATTATCTGTTAAAATAAATCTACGTTTTAAGAAGTTTAAATACTTAGCTTTTAGGATAAGAACTATTCGTTTTTATATTTAAAAAAAATACTAAAAAAATAAGGATGAACGGGAAAGAAATTAACGAACAGCAACGCCAATACTAAGAAATTTCAAAAAGTGAATTAGAGACAGTAATATTAGAATTTAAGTAGCAAGAACTTAACTCGTGATCACTTTTATATACTTCGCTAACTAGTATCATTAACGTAGTAGGTATTACAAAAAATACACTGCCAAATTGAAACTGCAATGTAAAAAATGTGTATCGTAGTTATAATTTTTATTAAAAACAGTAATTTTAATTTAAATGCAACATGGTTACCAGCTCGAAACTCCATTAGAGATGTATTGATAGGTTTGTTTATCGCACATATGATTATACTGAAACACTTTGTAGCGGTTTAATTTATCTACTTTCAGAGAACAGCCTTGATGCAGCAGAAAGTGCGTTACGTGAAGTGGACTTGGACGGCAAGATAAAATCATTGACTGAAGCTAAAAATAATCACCAGAGGTATTATTAATTGAAAATAATTATTCAACTCTAAAGTACTATTCTTTAGTAAAAAAGAATTAAGGTAGAAAACGGACACATGTAACTTGTTAAAACAATTCTTTTGCTTTTCCTTGTTTCTATAAGTGAATATTTGTGCATGTATATGTTGAGAAAAATGACAAGTAAAATTATCAATAATTCGTGCAGTTCAGAAAATTTACAAAAGACTGATTATAAACTGACCTTAAAAAGTTCATAATTTGTCGGTGACATATATACATACATACATGTAATTTATGGCACCTTTATATACGTCGATATTATACTCTGGTTTTCACTAATTTTTTATCGTTATAGATGGATAAAACAATACCAAGATGAACACGATCATCTCCGCAGTGAAGTGGACAACGTTAAGGCTATACTTAATCAACTACCTGGAGGTTGTTTCAAGCGAATTGTTTTGGAACCCACCGAAGGGCCCAGTAAGCCAGCAAGCTTTAGGTAAACGAATATATTGAAGCATACGCCCCATATTACACTTTTATTCGGTATGAAAGAACAAATGCACTAGATGATTCTAGTTCGAGCCTGTTTTAATTTGTAAGTTTTACTTTTAAAATCCCCAGATTCTAAAAATAAAGTTATTAATACGATTTAAAATTATTATGTTTCATTGTTAAAAAATAGGACTTAAACGTAGGTTTATTCGTGTTGTTTAAGTGTCAATGTGAAAGTTCATATAAGCATTTATTTTGTGTATGTCTTTCTTATCTGCTGACTAGAAATCTACTTGTATACTCTTTAACATTTGTGTAATCATATTGCGCCTATACTTAAGATATGTTATTAAAATTATAAACAACAGTTTAAGACTGAGAACAAAAAAAATACATTTTTGCCTCATTTGATTCAATGAAATTTTGTCTTATAAATTGATTTCAAGTTATCTAAGAGTTAATTATATCATTTTACACAACTATCGTATTTTATTAGGTCAATTAAATTACTACTTTACACATCAAACGGATACAATATAAATTGCTTAAACAAACACTTATACTAAAGTAAACGATAGTAAATGGATGCCTTAATATGCCTTATCTTATGTAACATTATATCTAAATAAAGCATTAGTTAATATAAAATAATTTTAATAGTCTATTAACACTCCGTATCTTTAATATGTAAAATTTATCTTATATGTAATGAGACTATTTTGTAACCTATATGAAAAAAATAAATAACATATGACACACTATACCACATGTTGAGACGTACTATTTAGTAACTGTGTAATCCATATTAGTCTCTTCCAGACCATTATTTTTGTATTGGTTTAAAACAATATTTTGATTACTTACTACACTGCATTTATTCGTTTGCATTTTTCGTATTTAGATCACCAGTTTAAGTGCTAACTTTTGGCGTCGTTTTTTTTTTTCACAATATTTTTAATCAAAAAACCTAAATAATATATTGTACAATATTTTTAAATGTTGCTTCAAATTGTAAATATTAACAACTTACACTAATTAAGAGATAATATAACAACATAATTTTGTTTCTTCGTAAATTCCTCCAGAAAATATCTTACATCAATCTCGCCAAAGACATAAGAAGTTAATTATATTAGATTTTTTTACGGTCCTCTAATTATTTTTATGTATTTCTTTACACTAAACTAAATTTGTGTTAGTATAAATAAATTGTAATGTAGTTTATTTATTTGTATTACAAACTCACAAGAATAATAAATATTGTTTTATTTGCCGTACCACGTCTAATTGATGCAATTATACTTGAAAACCTCAGTCTGGTGGCTATTTACTCGACTTTGTAACAAATTTTCCCTAATATAATATAGAAATTAGCGAAAGGAGCACAGCAGTATTCCAAAAACCATCTAAATATCTTGAGAGTCAAAAGTACTAAATTGTCTGCAAACCTCGTACCTCCCTGTAATAAACTATCTTCAGCAATATCATCCTTGTTAGATACTACTATAGGAGAATTCCAGCAATTTGCGTGCCTCTTAACTAAAAAGGTACCCATTTGTATTTTTTCTGATATTTTGGACCTCCCAACTTTGGATCATATTGTAACCATCACCCCTCCCACCTGAATCACCTTCACACTCTGTATGATTTTTCTGAGTGAAATAATACGAAGCCGATATAAAATCGACTTCAGAAAATATGTGACCAAGATGAAAATCATTTTGATCTTTCTCAAGGTTTATTATTATATTTGGCCTGTGATCAATTTCATTTGTGATCGTCTAGTTTAAAACTTTGTTCTTCGTTGTGTTTTCATAGTAATTCGGTTCTTTTAGGTAATAATTGGAGGAATTAATATTTACCAATAATGTCGAAGTCTTAGAGAGTGTTATAATATATTAAGTGTTAAAATCCCTTCGCGCACGCAAAGGGTTCAGATAAGTAACACTTATAAAGGGTTTACAATTATTATTTACAGAATATCCGATACAAGAGTATATCGCTCCCCTCAATTCTTAAAAAAAAAAATTGGGGAGCCACACGGCTCCAACAACATATCCCGCCGCGTGCGATGAATGCCGACCCACTATTGCATTCCCCCGAAGCAGGGACAATAGTCGGCCATTGAATTCCGTAACAAACACTGGCAAACCAACAAAAGAGCTCTCGGCTCGTTGTTAGTGCGTAAGCACAAATTCAATCGATTCTCGCATGTCAATGCGTGTTGTACAC
>DWLR01001087.1:0-20032 GCA_018246295.1 Papilio alexanor hazarajatica
ACTCGGCTAACCCGTAAGGCGCGTGTGAGCATCTGTGTGCAGCTAACCCGTCAGGTGCGCGTACTACGTTCGGCTAACCCGTAAGGCGCGTGTGAGCATCAGTGTTCAGCTAACCTGTCAGGCGCGTGTGAGCTGCTGTACTCGGCTAGTCCGTAAATCGCGTGTGAGCTTATTCAGCTAGGCCGCCAGCCGCGTGTGAGCAGTATTAGAGTTTGCTCGCGCACTCTTATAGCGTCGTACCAATCCTCAGTGTACCCGTGAACTAAGAACTAATATATATGTGCTTAATTCCTTTGAACGACAGTTTACTATAAAAAATAATTATAGCTATTATATTAGCGTCAGATTGTTTACAAATACTATAAAATTTCTTTAAATAAGCTTGTTCTGTACGTGAACTTTCGCATATTGTATATATTAATACATAGTGGCCGCTTGCCTACCGCTTCGAACACTTTCCGCATTTGATCACAGACATAATATTAGCAAAGAAATGAAACATTACTTAGTATGGAAATAGGCCTAGAATAATATTTGTGCATTAATACTCAAAATATTTACGTGCAACAGACTGATATTGTAAATATCAATATAATCATGTCATGCGCCCGCCAAGATCGCGCATATTCAAATGCATGGACGTCATGTAGGGGTAATCAAATTGCGCTGGCCGGCCAACTGCGCCCCGGCCAACCTCTGCTGCTAAGACGGATTTACTTCTAAGACTCGACACGCCAACTCTGGTAAGGCTTATGTACGGCCTTACCACAGTTGACACTATTCATTTTTAAGACTTGCATATTTTGAGTCTTTGATGTCTTAAATTTTCACATAATATAGTTTGAACTTCAAAATCTTAAATATACAGGTCTTAAAGATATAAATCGAACGATACAACTGACTTGTCTTACTTAAGGCAATTACAACCGCTAAAAATAAAGCGTAGTACCGAAAATCATGGAACGAATCCAATTTACAAGACAGATGCATGCACACAACATTCTTGAGCGACTAGACAGCTACCGTGCTATCCTATGACTCGCATGTGCGGTCGCACGAAAACGGTTGTGCGAACAGTGCACCCACTCGGTGGGAAGCTCGCCTCCGAAAAACATTAAATTTTTTCGTAGCTTTCTCTTAGCTCAGACTGTTGTTTTAGACTGGATCTGCTTTTAAGTTCCGAGTGCGATTTGGTAAATGCGTATTCGAACGTTTACGATATATTGCTATTGCGTCGCCAATACGCCTCGGCTATTTCGGATTCGTAGTTATAAGTTATTTATGTTGTATGTTGTACGTGTACGTAATAATATTCAGTATCTGTCCCCACACTACTCCCCCATCCCACAAGTTTAACGTAACAGCCTCGGATCTAGCGCAAGCGCTACAACTGTTTGTAAGTAGACATTAAACATCGATGTTGTCCATCTGTTAGTAAATGTTTATATGTTAATCATTAAGCAAAGTATGTACGGTTGTGAGTCATCAAAGCCAGCGACAGAATTGAGTAAGAGAGAGAGAGAGAGGGAGGGAGATCGCAAACTGAAATTAAAAGACTGAAGTATTGCTTGTAAACAGCACACGAATACAGTCATTGTCATGATGTGTGACATGAGGGGGCGTGCGCGGCGGGAGACCGCCGTCGCAACCGGGTTGTCGCTGTCACCATCGTAATCACCATCACCAGTCAAATGCTATGCTGAGCTGTCGCTGAGAAAAAGAGCTGTGTTTATTATTAACTTTTAAAATTATCTTAGAGACATATCCAATAAGACGTGATTTTAAATGTTGTATTTGTTATTAAATGTAGGGTGGTTTCAGTCTAATACGATTGTATTTGATTTGTTCGGTCCGGTGCTTTAGCTTTAGCTTGCAATGGTCGGGATCGTGATGTGATTCTTTTTGATTGGCTAAAGTTAAAGCAGGTGCACGACCTGGAATGACAAACGCTACGACGATACAATCTGACGGGAAATTATGTGGGGCTATATACACACACCATCGCTCAAAACGGATCTTTTTGATTATTGATATTATCTTTAACGTTTTGTACTATACCTTAATTGAAGTACCTAAACCAAATGTTTACCTCGCAAATAATTAAATCAGACTAACTCCGATAGGGATCAATCGTTAAATTTGATTCTGCAGAGACGTAAATCTTGACGCCTGTTCGCATCGCAGCAAGGCCTGCTTTATAGCTCGAGTTTCAAGCAATTGTAATTTAATCTTTTTCGAAACGTTTTTTTATAATTTTATTAAATGACAGTTTTAAATTTAAGTGGCAGTATTCAGTTCATATTTTCGTATACATTTTGCGAACATTGGTTCATGAGGTCCGTCCAACAGCGCTCGCATATATGTAGTTGTATAATCAATACGAACATTGGAAGTGTAAAGCTTCCGCGCCATTGCACCGCATCCGGGCTCCGACATACGAAGCCGCGCCAACCGCCACCGCTCCACTTGCCCTCATAATTGTGACCCGATCTCGTCGAGAGGACTGAATCGTAGATTTATTTCAATGTATCAATCAGTGTTAGTTGTTATAATACATTCGAAATAATCGTCATCATATCATTAATACACATTTCATAGCGTTTAAACATTTAGGTAAAAGACATATTTATCCCATATATGTAAATTAGAATAGGACAGTAGTTACTAATGTAGACTTACTCTTTTCAATTGTATTTATTTATAATGCAGATTATCTATAACAAAATAGATAAGCAAGGCAAATTAACTAGATGTAACTATTATTGTGATAAACAACAACAAAAACATATTTTCCAAGAGAACCTTGAGTAGTTACAATTTGCAAATTAAAGTTACTAGAATTTTCTACAAGTATGAGAACACCTTCGTCAGGCCGCTCGGACATATTCTGACACCGGGTTGGCGAAGCACAGCGGCATAAGGCAGGGTGTCGTAAGAGGATGGCAGCGGATGAGCATTAGCCAACGGTGGCATCCTAAGCCCCAGTCAGCAGAAGGGGTTACTGTCTTAGCGTCAGGTAGCAGCAACCGGCCGTAAAATATCGAACAACAATCAATCTCCTAATCAATCAATGACCCCAACTAGATATAGGAAAAGGCCGGTTGAATATGAAGATTTCATGTTAAAAATAAATATCATAAAATTTAACCATGAAATCCCAGTTGCTAGTTATAACTATCCAAGCGAACATAACACATTACTCTGGAAGTGTTTTTGTACGAAAATGTCTATACCCAGTTAATATTACTTCATAGATACATCTATTTCAATTGCGCAAACATCTTGAAGCATTCCTTATTGATTATTGATGTTGTACTTTATTACGTAGTTTAATGTCGGTGGTATTGAATGGTAATTATTGTAAGTACTGCACGTTTTACGTGTGCCCGAAGTAGACGCACCTGAAAGTTGTGTACACAACACAGCAAACAACAACTATAAATATTCGCCATTATGATACGGCCAGGTAAAATAAGCATTTTTTTTTTCATTTCTAATGTTATTGTGGGCCAAGTATAAAAATCAAAAAATTAATCCGATGATAGCAACAAAGATCTGCTTGAATAAATCATGAATGCCTTAAACATGAACTACTCAAACATTTGTTATCGCTTTATTTGTACCACAATAATTGTTCAGAAACTAAATTTAGACACAGGTATCCGAGGCTGTTGCAAAAAACCGTTAGACGTGTCGATGTTGCAGTTTTAATCGTAGTGAATTCATGTGGTGTTTGTTGTTTTAAAATCAAGTGGGTCCCGATGACTTAGCGACAACCTTTCTAATTGAACATAGATGGTACGCATTTCTATAGATTGTTGTCGACACTTTAAATTTTGCTTGTTATTTCTACATTTTCCTATCAAAAGAAACACAAACACTAAAACTTCGTGGTGTCTGTTTAATTACTATAATGTAAATTAAAAACATCGATTACGATGGTCGTAAAATCCTGTTGTTTAGCGAGCACTGAAATAAAAAAATAGCAAATGCCACTAGATTTCCGAACAGAATTCGATGATGAATACGGTTACGCTTCGACTTAGACGAAACAGACATGAGATATTTAGAATTAATCGTGAATTACTCATGTTGGCCAAAATTGTAGGTACGCCGTGTTTGCGTATACCTAAGGCGTATTATGATTTTCGCTCAGTATTATTAGTTATTATGTCAGTATAAAAAATGGTAAGTCATCAAGGACCCCGTTGTAATGTTTAAAGATCGCTAATTACCACTCACTCTAGAAAACACAGCAATATCTACATTATATACAGCATTAACGATCTGTTTTCAAAATAGATGACGACTCTTTTGCATCGGAAATGGTCAATAACTTTTTGCAATCTGTGTTTACATCTGTACGATGCGTTACCGTACTATTGCGTATTAAAAGAGCAGTGGGAATTAGTGGATCTAGTAATAATAATGAACTATTTCTGTAACTGTGTACTCATGTAGCCAGCTAACTTACTAAGCAAATCTTGTCTTGAGTTTCTATTCTTTACTATTTATTAAACTTGCCATTACGTAGTTGTTAACCACATAGTTTACGCTGATTGAAACACATATACTTTTATTGGAGTAATATTTGTAGTTAGGGTGGAATTGGCAAAAAATAAATTTATTATATAAAGTCTGATGATATTACTTTTGACTTACGGACCGTATATAATACGGTCTTTAGGAATCGGCAGTTATTTGTTAAATTTATTTGAAGGTTTATAGTTAGGTGATGTTTGCAGACGATTTAGGCATGTGCTATGTAAGGTGCGTTTGGAATGTACACTTCATGTTTTGTGTACATGTGCACGTTTCTGAGATCGCAGGGGAGCACGATCATATGAATTCCGAAACGCAAATGGGATCATACTTTAATTAAAAAAAGTAACTCGATTTAATTATCATGATACCGCTTTGCACCGTTACTTGTTTACATTTTTAAAGATCTTATATTACAAACTGAATTGCAATAAAATTAAGCAGGATGTTATTTGAAAAATTTCAATAAATTTTAATAAATTTTTCCCACTAGATACATTTTTTCCGTTTCACTTGTCCCCCTCTCCGTCCAGGTAAAAGCGTGTTCATATTATATTTGAATGTAAACACAAAATAAATTCACTTTTAATTCTATTAAGCGTCGACTAGGTGATTAAAGATATTTTCCTATATTAATTACTAAAATTTAACGAATATAACTTTATAAGAAACATTGAAAAAAACTTTAAGACTGACATCAGACGGTGCGGCACGGCTCATGGCAAGCTCCCGTTTGAGTCATCTCATCCAATTGTGTTGACTGTACGCTGAAGTTTTGCTAAAAATGAGCTTAAGCATTTGGATTCAAATAAAACATGCTCTAATTTTAAACAGTTTACCTACAATTTAGGATAACGGGCGAGGGCTTAAAATGCTACTTGCCATCGCCGTTATACGTAACTTTTAAATAAGATTTTTAATGTTAAGAGCTTTTCGAATAGTATACTTAAAGATGTCTTATGAAATAATCTGATTTTTGCAGCATAATTTATTAAACTAATATCCATCCAATATTATTAGATGTTAGATATATTTGGTCGAAGGCGTATCTAACTCCTATAAAATGTATCGTATTATATACATGTTTTTTGTAAAATGATGTATTTACCCAGAGTTGCGGTAACTTTGCTGATGACAATATTATACTGCTATTCATAACTGTTCATAACTGTGATTGTAGTAATACAATCACATTTAAAATGAAAAATGAGATCAGCGAAAAAAAAAACAAAGAATGTAAACAAACTTACACGGGTTTGTGATTACATTTTGAAATATAATACTGAAATATTTTTTTCAAATAATCTGTATGACACTGAATAATAATGATATCTATTAATTTATGAAATAAAGTACAATGAGTCCTCAGAAAAAGATAAATAATGTAGCAATTACAAAAGTAGCAGACAGGAAATATCACAGGATTTGGAAAGCCACATAATTGGAGAGAAAAGTTATGAAAACAAAATATTTAAAGAGCAAATTCGTCTATGAAAAGGATCGTCTTTGTCTCTGCGATTTCTAAATGTACTGAAGATCTGACAAGCAAGAAGCTCTCGAAAACAATCTGAAGTTTAATAAGAGTTTGTTTACATTCTTATGTTCCTTGCTAATATTACTGTAGATTTTAATCAAATCAATACAAATTGGAACCGTTGCATAACTTTGTTTTTAACAATGTTTCGGAATTCATCGAATCGTGCATCTCCGATAACGTCAAGACATAGCATATGCACTTATATGTATAAATGATCGTTGTAAAAATTTGTAATTAAACATATTAGTTTAAATTTTATTTTCTTATAGAAACAATTTCTAAACCAAGGGGCGATAGTAATGTTGCGGTGTGTGTCCACACATATGTAAGTACATATGTTACTAAACATTTGACCGAGCACTCAATTCTGACTTTATTGTGTCATAATAATACCAAGACACATCACTGAGAATACTGACATTATTGATGAATCCCGTTTCAACACTGTGCCATTGTGATACGATCGTGTAAGCAGAATTGAGTTTACTATAGTATATTGAGAGATGTATGTATGTTTAGACGTCATCTGTACTTATATATACTATGACATCGATCGCCGTTAACCACTGTTTATTTCGTTTCTTATTTACAAAATGTTATATCACTAAGTTTATTATAATAACATTAATGTAAATTGTTTTGTTTCTCTAACGTAACAGCTAAGCAATATTGTAAAATTAGCGCAACTTGAAGCCGACAGTGCGCCGAAATCTGGCTTTATTGTAATTAATGTGACCAAATGTGCTGGTCTCGTCACTTCGGGTTGTAGAAAAACGTACAAGCGATTAATTACTTGCGTTTATGCGAATGAGCTGTTAATTTATTCTCAATAATTATCTGTCTGCTCCTTGCTATATATAATGTAAACAAAATATGTACTAAATTTTCATAAGCAGAATGATTGATTGTTTTATAAAATTATTTACAGTATTGTTATCATTTATTTATATACTATATTCCTTGATTGTTTAGGTATATTCGGCGCATTGCAACACTGAGTAACCATAGCTGCGACACTGGCAACATTTTGAATTGTGATTTTCAAACGCCGCCTGTTGTTTAGATGTAAACCTTGTAAGCAGGATCAGGTTGCGATTCACCAATATAACGCTTTTTCCACTTCTACTGACTTCTACAAATCGCTACTCTAATTTACCCTTCAAATTGTAAATCAATATTGTAAAATATTTCAATAAAGTGACTTTGATGTTCAATTGCGAGTTTTATTTGTGTCATCTAACATAATTCATTAAATATACATATAACATTTAAGAATAATGAGGGTTCAACATTTACATAAAATCTTCACTTAATTTGCTAGTTGTTTCATTGATTTTTAACGTACAATTTTATAAACTTAACTATGTACCATACATTAATTGCACATATTGTTTTAATTTACGTAACATGACGAGTATTTTTGAGGTTTATACTCTAATCCAGTGTTTCCAACCTTTTCCATGACACGACCCATTAGTATGCGAAATTGTTTCGCGACCCCTTGTCTCAGCTCCATACAACATTTTGTGATTACATTTCATAGCAGACTCCGTAAAATTTAACGTATCTTGTTTCTTTTAATTACAAAAATTTCGTGACCCCTGCAAAGATACTCGGCGACCCTCTAGGTGTCGTCACCGATACCTTAAATGATACTAGTGTAATCGATTCGAAAGGTGCTTAAGTTTTCACTCATTCCTTCAATAGGACTTTAATAGAGTGTAATATATCGCATAAAAATGTGCTTAAAAGAGCACGTTTGCACGCACAGAGTAAGCTTTTTCTATGGTAGAAGAAACTCGCCTCTTATAAGGAAACACAACTTTATATGAAATTCAATGTTTTACGACAAAGGATAACCTATGTTCTCTACTAAGCAAATCTATCTCTGTGCAAAAAATCGTCAGTATTAGTTCAGCCGTCAGCTCGTGGCTTATAGGACAAAACTGCTTTTGTATTTATAATTTTATGAATTTGTATCATACATAGGAATAAAAATAAAATACGAGGTTATTGATTAAAATTTATTATTAAAATATATTTCATATGACAAAAAGCAATTTTTGGATATTTTTATTTGTACCTTCCATGAGAACAATGCAATAAAAATTAATGTATCTTTTAAAATCAAATTTTATGCAAGAATTGGAATATTTTAATAATAATATAAAATCTTTAATAAATACATATTGAATAAATCTAAAATTTACTTTATTTTCAATTTTTTTATCTAGGTTTAATTCACCTCCACAAAATCAAATATGGCTGAATGCTATCCGTTCTTTAGTATTAAACTATAATTATACAGTCCCGTGGAGCCTTAATTATTAATTTATAGTACGCGACTATTCCACATCGAGCTTTGATTTTATCTCTGTCGCACAAAGCACGAAGTCATATGCATACACACATAGTAGTGTGTGAGATAAAGCTCTATGAAGCCCAATTTGTTCCAAAGATCGAGAAGTCACCTATGGGCGCTTATTATACAGCATTCTCCCTGTCATCAGCGACTAACAGTTTTGACTTGAAATTAATAACAAGGTGAATCCACTAAACTAGCGCAAAATAAAATTACTGAAGCATTGCTAAACGCGTAACGCAATTTTTAAAAATTGTAATATCTTCATGTTTTAAAAATTAAATATGGAAGTCCCCATATATACAGCCATTACATAAAATGTATTAAAAAAAAGACACCTATTTGTAATATAATCCAGTAAACTCAAATGGCTAGTACTACCCAGGGTCAAAATGTGACTGTTTATAATTTAAATTTTTATTTACAGTAAAAGTATTAGATTTCCATAAACTATATTAGATGTTAGGCACTATATGCCCGTGATACTTTATATAAAACTAGACCTCAGTCAAACCGACATAACAGACGTAATTCGACATTTTTAAAACTTTGTTAGATTCACGCAAAACCACCCTAGCTTTTATACACCAATTTACAATATTCTTACAATGTACATAGACAAGAGGCTTTCTTGTTATAAAATATTTTTTATAATTTTCTATCGTTACAAATGTTTAAGATTTTCATGTCTATTTATTCCGTATAAACATACATTACACATACAATGTGCTTTACGAATAGAAGCATAAAACAATAGCCCTTTTGCAATTTATTTATGGTCAAGCTAAATGCTATAATAAAAAAGAACTACAATCTTTTGATCTTTTTTGTTGGTTCAACGGCTTGGTAATGTTGCGCACACCGCTGATTATGTCGTTGATGATTAATAAAATAAGAAATAGACAATTGTGAAACCTTTGACACATCACAATACGACTGAATTGGGAGATGCCAGTTTTAATAAAGAAGTTGCTCGGAAAATACTAAATCTAAACGGATGTGTAAAATGTTGAATTATCGATCGAATCAAACTTAATGACGGCTCTGAGTTGGCTGCGAGAAATAAAAAAATTACTGCCGCACCGCTTAGCGTCCCGCTGATACCTAAAATTGTATTCTGCGCATCGACTCGTACGATATTCCGAGCCGTCATTAAGTTTGATTCGCATAATACGCAGTGCAAAGGCATTTTACTAATAAATAAGACTATCGTTAGTGAAATCTCTAGAAGAACAAATGTTACAGACATAGATCACAAACTGAACGACATATATAAAGAACCATTTATCGTTAAGAAATAAAAATGGAATTACGATCGTCTTAAAGGTATTAACAATCGCTACGAAGGTAGGGTAATACGAAATTCAGTGAAGAAGAACAATTATTTCCTTTTCTTATTGACGTAACTCAGAGCAGTCTTGTTCTCTGTCAAATGTAAACCAATCACAATATATTCGAGAGTACATAGAGGCCAGGCAGTTAAACGAGCAACTTTTATAAAAAAGACACATTTTCTTTTATATTTTACAAGATAGTTTTACTAAATTAACAACGACACATTTTAAAACGTCAACTATACTCCGTCCACTGCTTATTTCAATTTTGACAGCTCAGTGTAGTTGGTCCGAATGCGGTATAGATACGATTTCTAAAAGCATTCGACTTATCAAGAAGTTTTAATTGATTTAAAATATTGGTATACCCTTTTTGCCCAACGTTTTGTATGAACATTTTAATAGAAATAAAGAGTTGTTTAAATGACTAAACCGATTTAACCTATTGATATTTCTCTATTTTCGTTTTAAGGCTCTTCATACTCGTGTATATATGTCAAAAAAAATTATTTCGTCAAATTTGTTTTCGTTCTCGTGTCGTGTGTTACAAGTTGGCGCTTGGTGACATCAGTTCGAAGAGCGCTGCGAGTGCTAGATGGTCGGAACCGTACACGTGGTTCGGTAGCGGGCCCAACTGCTTGCACTCCGCCTCCGTCGGCAAGCGGAGACGCTCCAATAATCTCAGCGTACTGCAGCGACTAAAAAAATTATATATTATCTATGGTCCCAACCAACAAATGTTGAAGAACATTTATATATCACAGATCGCGGCAAACTTTTTGAACATTAGGCGTGGCAGTGAGGGAAATTTTATGGATTATGCACTTAATATACGAGAAACGAGACCTAAAATTTGCTTTTGTGCAGTCAAGGTTGAAGAAGTTTTCCGGATACTTTTTTATGAAGTTTAAGAAATTAATAGTAATCCATTACCATATTTTACATAAAAAGTCCAATTGATAACGTTGTCAATAAAAACTATTAAAATGGTGTTTTTTACGTCCATTAACTTCAACGATCCTCCTTTTTGTAAGGGACCTCACCTTTTCCTATGTATTTTAAGCGACTAAATGTTGGCAATTTGACAATTTGCTCATTTATAAGGCATCAAAAATGCCATAATTCTTTTATACTACGTAATTAAATAACTTCGAAATTGAAGGCATTTTGTAGTCACCTACTGGTGACTTTATAAAATCCCTCGTAATCCGACATGACATCAAAAAAAAAGTTTCGACGGTTGAAGTGGAAAAATCGTGTAAAAATCACCTCAACGTTTCGTTAAGTAATACACCAAACATTTTTATTATATATTATTTAATTCATATTTAAGTTATATTTGAACGTTGTATCTGCATGGACCACGATACCTGTATATACTCGTAAATCTATGTATGAACCGTTGAAAACCACCTAATAGCATGTTAGCGAATATTAATTCCATACCTGAAATACATATAGTCGACGGTGAGCCAATAGTTCTGGAACGTGGTTGCCTCCGGGGCGCCGTCCAGCTTGGTCTGACTGTACACCGAGGTGAGGCGCAGCGGGTGAGTAAGCTCACCGCTGTTGAACAGCGCGCCGTACTGTTCAGTACCGTCTGCAGGTGCTGCGCCAGGTGCGTACCCATTCGCGTGCTCAGAGTTGAAAATCTTGGCACAAAGAATTAGCGTTACATGGCTAAAGTAAATCAAAAACAAATCAATAAACTAGACGTCGTCCTCCTTCACGCCGATCGTAAATAAACTAAAAACAAACTAGTGGTTTACTTTAGGTTTATACGATAGACTACAATCCCAAATTAAATAGTGATATGACCAAAATAAAGCACTATGTAGTTTAGCATTATTTATTTACAACGGCAATTAGTTTTATATTACACCACTAAATAAAAACCTAATTACTAATTCCACTGTTCCCTTAAGAGAGGCCACGTTATACCTTAGTATAAGATGACGAGGAAAACTAGCGCTTTAAATTTCATGGGGGCTAGACGTATGTCGTCGTATGTTAGAGGACAAGGGAGAATTGCATCAAGGAGTTCCTGCACAACAAAATAACCATTAATCTGTAAAATATATATTTGCTAAGACCTTTATCATACTGGTATCAGCGGCGACGCCCCTCTGCCTGTTCAGGTACACGGACAAGTGCTGGCAGTTGTCTGTCACGCCAATCCGCCTCCAATCTGAGTTGTCACGGAATGGAGCGGCGCTGCAACATCATTTCTATAAATTTTACACGTCCAAAGGTAGTAATAAATAAGGACGCAATGCATTCTCATACATCTATTTATTGTTCAGCAGACGACATCTACGTTATAATTGGAGTGTGTGTGTGTGTGTGTTCGTGCCCGTGCGTGTCCGTGTGTGTGTCCGTGTCCATGCCGTGTGTGTCCGTGACCGCGTGTGTCCGTGTCCGTTTCCGTGTGTGTCCGTGTCCGTGTGTGTCCGAATCCGTGTGTGTCCGTGTTCGTCTGTGTCCGTGTCCATGTCCATGTGTCCGTGTGTGAGTGTGTGTGTGTGTGTTGTGCGTGTGTGTGACGTGGTACCACTTACATCATTCTGAAGATTTATTATTATTATTGGCTAATTTCCTCCAAGAAAACGCATTCTAGAAAAATACTAATGTCTTGGGTAGTCATTTGCAGGAAACTATTTGTAACATGAACTAAAAATTACAATAAATTAAATTTCAACATACCGATGATTTTAAAATGTATTTGCGCTATTAATTATTTAAAAAAAAATTAGATGGTTTTATAACGCGGCCGCGTCGAATAAATATTATCTGTATATTTCGAATTATAAAAAGCAGACTCAGATTTTTACGTAAAACGGCTGTAAACTTGTTTTTTGTTTATTGTTAACTCGAAGCAAAATAGATTTTAATTGTTAATGCAGTTTACTCGTATGCATCATAAATCTTAAGTCGATGTGGCCCAGTGATCCAAAGTGGGCCTTCGCTTCAATAAAACTTAGCCAGCCTTAACTAAGCCAGTCTTGATCACAGAGATCATGTCCTTCTTTCCTTCTCCACCTCATATTGCCGGCAATATCTTGGACGATCCCACTCAGCCGTCCCAAGGATGCACGTCTCCCACGCCATAATCATTTGTTTCTCAAAATACTTCTTAAGCACGAAATGTTTAAAATATATCTTCAAATTCAAGTTATGGAAAGAATTAGAAATTACTGTATACCTATTATTTTTATTTATTTCGGAGACCAAGTCATACAATAAAGTTATTAAAAATATTGTTATATACATTATAGACTTCGAGTTCAATTAATTTGTCATTTCTATACATATATCTGTTAACCAAAAACGAGAAAAGGAAAAACTGAAGATATAAACAAACAAAAAGTACCCATAAACCGAAACGAAATTGATAAGATTAAGTGATTATAAAGAAGTATTTCTGTCTTTTTGTTACGAAATATCATTAGTTTTTATTACATAAATCAACACTTCGTCTAAAAAAAGTAAAGTAATAAATTACCAAACGTGTCCATTTCCTAAAAGTTGAATGACAGCGCTGTTGGGCGGAGAGTTGAGGTCCCCGGTCAGGATTATTGGATAGTATCCCGACCTGAAAAGTATTGCAAGTAACCGTTTGAACAAATCAATCAAAAAAAGAGAAAAAAAAACAACATTTCGCAAAACATTCGTCGCCACAATCGCAAATGCAACATATAGCTATATACTATACTAAAGCAAAACATAGACAGTCGCAAGGAACGTACACTTTTTACATTTGTCCAAGCAATATTACATATCATACAACAATATTACAACAAGCAATATTACATATCATATAACAGCATCAGACGCATGTGAATAAATTGCTGCCAATATATCTCCCATGATGACTGTGTTTGCAAAATTAATACCTAGTCAGGTCAAAAATTCTATCAAAAACTTTTATGCAATTAATTAAATTAACACTTTCTTAATTATTTAGAAATTATATATGAAATGAAAAGTAATTACGTGTAGAATACTATTGTCTTTACATTATTCGAAATGCCCTCGCAGCACGCACCACATTCATGTCTATTTCTGCCGCTGATTTAACCAGGGATGCTCGGAATGACTCCAAATTCGGATGAGGTCTAGCGCAGACCTTCTCCTCCAAATGTTGCCATATCTTGTAGTCTGACATCATGCATAGCATAGCATCAGTCGGTTTAAATCTGGACTAGAGAGGGCCAGTCTCCATGCCCGATAAAGTCAATTCCACGGGCGGTCAATCAGTTTTGCGTGCTTCGTGCCCTATGAGCTGGTGCCGAGTCCTGTTGGAATATCCAATGTCTGTTTTTGAACATTGCTTGAGGCTCCTTAGGTTCCACTATGTTTGTTAGGACGGTATTGTGGTACACCACGGAAGTGGTTTTTACACCTTTTTAAACCATGAGTGACGAAGGATATTGTCCTCGTTGAACCGTTGGAATACGCGCGCTCGCTTCTTCACTGCTGTGGGCATACACCTTATCATTGTGTTTATTATAACTTTCTTCGATGGTAATTTTTTTTCCAGTCTAATTATTTTCAAACGCTCGTTCAAAAAAAGTCCGGTCTTTTTACGATAAGCTTGTAGTCCCAAAAGTCTGCATTTAACACTCTTTTGTCCGTGCTTCTGCTTAGCCCCATCTGAACAGCTAAGATTTTTTTGTTTACGAACAGGATTTTGTTGGATTCGCACCTTCACTGCTTTGATGATCGCTGGTATCCTAACTGTGCGAGGTCGGCCGGCCCTCTTACGATCTTCAAAGCTTGAATCTTCAGTGTATCGTTTGATAGTGCGATAAACAAACCGTAGGGTCATTTTCAATTTTTGCAGAATATTAAAAATCTCTGTTGTCGCGTAACCACAGCGGTGCAACGCGATGACCGCGACTTTTTTCGATAACTTTATAATTGAAAATTAATGACAATGAATTTCTTTTTTATTTTCAGCAAACACGAGCGTTCTATTTTTAAAATTAGTCGAAGTATATCTGGCCAGTATTAGAAAATTTAAAATATTAATGTTTTGATAGAACTTAGGACCCAACTAGGTATATGCCGTAAGTTAAATGACCACTCACTGCTTATCGTCGTTATAGTACGCGAAGCGGTCGATTTCGGCGAGGAACAGTTGTATCTGAGCAAGGCGTAGGTCGGTCCTCTTGGGATGGTACTGCAAGTGCGTGGTAGCAATGACGAAAGGCGTGAGGGTACCGCGAGGGTTGCGCGGCGCCAGGCGCAGAGCCACGCCGACATTATCACGATTCAGCATCGGCAAATCCGGCTGGTAAAACTCTACCTGCACATGCATACATATGGTATTTCTTTCCCCCGGTATTTAAGGGTCTGGAACACATATTTAAAAGAATAGGGGCGGCTGAAGTGTTAATCGACATAACGATCGCTATTGGCTTGTCACCGATGTTGTGAGGTGAGCATATCAATATACTAAACTAGTCAGATACGAAAAAAAAAATCGTCTCTACTAGAAACTGAACTCAGACTCGCTAAGTAATAGGCACTATGAGTTTAAATTAATGTAAATTCATATAACTTTATGTTTGCATCATCATCATCTCCCTGCCTTTTCCACACCTATGTAGTGTTGGCACAGTATGTACTACTTCTATATATCCTGGACGCTACTTTAGTTCATACTGTGACTGGTTTTGGCTATAGTTTTACGGCCGGCCGCCTGCCTGACGCCAACCCTCCTAGGAAATTACTTTGTACTTGCATAATTGTATTAATTCCACATCAATCGCATCAAGGTTTCCTATGTCAATATTAGAGACGTTGCGGATATTGGCATCCGCATGTGCAATTGTTTGCGAACATTGGCATCTTTGTGAAGCTACCTCAAAAATATAATCAATACGAATGTTAATGCGAATGCAGATAGATATATCCGTAGGTAGAGAAAAAAGTAATAGTATAGGGTGGTAAGTGGTGCGTGCTGGGCTTTTTGTCAACGAACGCAACGCAATTTCGTATGTTAAAAAAAAATTGTTGACATGATACAACTCCTTTGGAATTTGTATCGTCGAAAAAATCTATTAGTGAAAGAACCGTGGCCAAGCATAGCCAAAACACGTGTTACCTAAATAAATGGGAACAAAAGACTGACGGAAAAATAGAAATGCCTAAAAAACAATAGGTAAGTATAGGTAATAAAAAGTAAAACAAGGTCTGTTTAGGTCAGGGTCGAGTTACCTGCACGTGTTGCGATGCTATTGATGCAAGCAAAAGGAGCCGCTTGAGAACAAAAGAGGCGGATAGCCGGCAAAACTAACGGCGGAATAAGAATAAATTTTATTGCATCGACAGCGTTTAACGATTATCGTTAATGTAAAAGTGTCGTACCGTGTGAAATAATATTAGTAGGATTTTAAGTGAATTCAGAATTAAGAATAGTGTGTAATAATATCCAAGGGAATCGGTTTAAAAAGGCACAGTTCTATTTATTTATTCATATTACTTACAAAATATTCTAAAAGTTTCTAAGAGCCTCCAAGAATCAGTCATTAAAAGTCTATACATCCGCAACAATACCAGTCACTTTATCTATAAATGTTGGCAATTTAGAAATGCAATAATATCGTTATAAAATACGTGTTTTAAAAAAATAATAGAAAGGCCACGCAAAATTTATCTTAACCTTTATCCAAAGTCCCAAAGATCGGCGCCTCGTGCTGTCAAACCATACACAGTAGTGGGGCCTTCGAATAGGATCGAGATGGTGTACACGTGAATACACGCGTTATGATTCACATTCAAAAATAAAAATAAATTCATTATATATTCAAACTAATACAAAAAATATATTTTCTTTGGGAACTGATAATCGTATTTGTATGTGTAAAAAGCATCAATTGTTATTCGATCAGTTTTGAAGATTTCGATGCCACAAGGTCTAGATATTTTTAGGCAGCGCTGTCTGTGCTAACAATAGGTCTATTCATTTGATTTATTTAATTATTAAATTATTTAAAAATATTGTACACCACTTAATTAAAATGTAGACTACATTCAATTGGTATAATACTTCTATTAAACGAAATTACAAGTGTACAAGGAGTCCCACAGCTTTATTGCACGGCAGGAAATAAATACGACATTTTATTTAAGTGACGTCATATTAATTACAAAAAAAAATCAAGTATTTTTTTTAATAATCATCAAAACATTTTTTTTATAATTTATCAAAAAAAAAATATTTTATAGAGTCAACTTCTAATAAAATTTCGTAATACATTTAACGTATACTTTCGCTTGGGCTCCGTAAAACACTTTCTACATTATATTATCGAATTATAATCCTTAAAAATTTAAAGCATATTTGGTGACAGAGTCGAAGCTACTGGCAAGTAAACAATGGATGATTACGATTTGATTGATGGCACTAACACGTAAACACATTTTTATGTTCATCCAAATTGATAAGGTCAAAATTCATCATTAACTACATAATGAAAGACGCGAAAAAAGAATAAAAAATAAATTAAAACGGTAATTTTGCTTACGGCAATCAATAATGAAGAAAAATTAATCATGTTGAATTCATGTTGCATTCTATAAATTTAAAACATATGGGTGATTTTTAATTTTCTTTTAATCATCACCAAGGTTACACGTGCTTCGAATAAAAACTAGGATTCCTATAGAATCGACTTGCGTGTAATTGCAGAAAAATCTCGTACTCTCGTGTAAAAAAAGTAGCTATTTACGTGAAAAAGAAATCAACTTACATTAATACGATCCTCGAGATTAAACATGGAGCGTTTATAATATATAGCGCAGCCATCTTGTCGGTCACCGGTCTTTTGTTTAAAAACACCATAGTAGCCCATCTCCTCAAATTTCGAGTAAAAACTGCTTATATGTGATGCTTGAACTTCTTGAAGACATAATATCTATAACAATGAACCACTTTATTGTGAGTAGTATTTTGATAAAAGATTACAATTTGCTTTAGAAACGCTGTAGCATCCTTCTGAGGCAGACTAAATAAAAGTGCATATATCAATAATTAAACATCAGCCAGCCCTTCTGGCCAATGAGTTTATGAATGTTTTTCGTATTCTATTTGTCAAGCATGTGTTATCAGAATAAGTATTAAATTATGGCAAGACAAAACAGCATGTGTAAAATGTTCAGCCTAGATACGTGCTATGTGCTCTGACAATATATGAAATAGTACTTATTACTCATATTCTATTATATTATGGACTGTTAATTCTTAGTTCTGTCAATTCATCAGAATAGATTTAGACTCTAGAACGAAATATGCTCCACAGTCTACTAGACAAAGCCCTCTGTTCCTAAATACCTACTTCTCCTCACTCGCACATTTCAGTCGCACTTATTAAAAATTTAAATGTAATTAAAACTACAGATTGATCTTTCTCACGTCACTTACATCAGGATCCAGATTGATAATCTCATTATAAAGCCGTTTTGCACGCACGTTCCATTCGAGGTCACCCGGGAAGCAATATTTGTAGAGGTGTGGATAGGTTTCCAGTAGACACTGTGCCAGAACATTGTAGGATACCACTTTAAACTTAAAACTGTTTTCTGAAACGAAATTTTCTCTTAACTGATAGAAAAATTTTATAACTTACTTTCTTAGCTATTTTTTGAAAGATTAACAAATAATCTTATGCGTTTTTGTTTCATTTTATTAACGTTCTCTTAACATTTTTTAATCGTTTACATACTTATGCATTGATTCAATACTTAAAAGTGTGTATACATAACACCGAAAAAATTGACAATATATAATCTGATAAAGTGACAAATATAACACATGACAATTTCGTGTATATATAGTTATTAAATGATAACAATAAAGATGAAGAAAACATGAAAAGTACCAATAACCGGAGTTCACGTATTTCTGTTAAAACCTCTTTTTTAAATATCGCATACTTAGAATTGAAGATGTTCAGATAATTTGTTATAAAGACGTCGCATTCTAACAAAGGGGTAATGTAATAGGTAATAGGATGAATAGGTAATAGGTTTAATAGGATGAATAGGTAATAGATGTAATAGGATGAATAAGTAATAGTGTGATAGGATGAATTATTTTTAGAACTTTGAAATGGAAATGGTTTATAAGACCGCGTTAAATGTGGCGTTTAAAAAATATATAATACTACTTTTATCATATAAAATAAAATATTTAAATCAATTGACATCACCACCCCATGGTTTTTGACATTAAAATGATTTCATTTATTAATCACACTGTTTTTATATGGGATTTTTTTAAATTACTTTCTACTTTTTAGTTTGATTTCGTATTAAAGCGAGTTGTTTAGTTTTATGATTTATTACTTATTTTTTAAATTCAATTCCGGCTAATTTGCTATTCTGGTGATACTGACCAAGATAATGGCACAAATTTGTATTTGTGTATTTGTACAATTATTAATTGTCATTGGTCCTTGATATGTGTGCAAAATTTCAAATCAATCTAATGTCTTGAAGTGGGTGAAATTCGAGTTCCTAGATTCCATTACATACATAGATTGACAGGTACAAGCAAATGTAATAAAAGCGTGTTAAACATGGTCGTTTGTAAATTAAAAGAAAACAGCTGGGAATCAAACGGGGTTCATGCGGTATATCAGCCGATTTAATCACTAAACTTCTTAGTCATGACCAATAGTTTATTAACATTAATAAATTAAAATATAAGAAAAGGGATGAGTATTGTTTATTTCTATACCATAAACGTAGTATAGAAAGTAGGTACATATTTATTACCCATAGAAGAGAAAAGTACAGTTCATGAAAATATAAATGCAGACAATATAATTTGAAAACTAATAAAATTTTAGTTCTATTAAATAATCAAAATTAATCTTCACACTTTATTTAGGCAGTGACAGAGGAATATTTTACATGATCAAGTAATTGTCTTTTTAACGTATTATATAAAATATCATACCATCAAAAGTGTTATTCTGCTTTCCCAATGGCTCCCATATTCTAAAATTTGGTGGTACCTCCCTTCGTATACTCCGGGTATTGTTGGTTGTAGAGGCCGAGTTATCTAACTGAATCCATGAGTCACTTTCATCTTCCGACGATCTAATAACAATATAATTACAACCTTCAAGTTTTTATATTACATAATGAAAATTTACATAGCAAAAAATAAAACAATTGCACATTGCACAAGTACTTTCAAATTTATCAAGATATTGTATATATATATATATATATATATATATATAT
>DWLR01001088.1:0-20015 GCA_018246295.1 Papilio alexanor hazarajatica
ATCGCAACATCAGAGCACCAGTTCTACTGCATGACAACGCTAGACCCCACAAAGCCTACGTAGTTCAGGAGTTAATCAAAGACAGGAGTTGGATTGAGTTGCCGCATCCACCATATTACCTGATATGAATCCGTACGATTCCAACTGCTTTGGCCATTTGAAGCGTCAGTTGTCTGGCCATCGATATAACAACAAACCAGAATTGAATTCCGCCGTTAACACCGCAATTACTAGCCTTAATGAAAATGGAACATTTAATGGTGTCAATGACCTCCCGTCATTCTGGCAGCGTGTCGTTGATAGCGGAGGGGACTACTAATTATTACACAATAATATCATTTATTATTAAATAAAAAATAAAAGATTTGTTGAAAGATAACGGTGACCACCGACTTTTGATAGGACCTAATAAATTATATTTTACTAGTCATTTAAACAGGCATGAATTAGTTATCTAAATGATGGTGAAAACCGCTTTTAAACCCATTACGTTTTTTAGAAGGAATTAGCGGAAAAACAGAAGCCTCGAAAAGTAACTTTGTTTTATATGTATAGAAAAATTGTAAGAGTTTGCTTTACAATATGTATTAAAACGCCTGTCAAAAATTAATAGCAAAAGTTGGCGAAAGCTAACTTATAAATTTACAATTACATAACATTAGGTTTTAATGACTGAACAATTTTGTAATATGCTAAAGAATGATTTCAAAACTTTTTTTAAGAGAACATCAAGGACACATCTCAATACATAATAACTTTATTTAAGAGGGAAATAAAGACTTACAGCGGTGAAATCAGCGCCGAAGAACGCCTGCTGTAAACCAATGAAGACGTTTATAACGACGAGCATCAACTGGTTGGGTTCTATCAGCAACTTGAGCGTGACGACCAGCAACGCCATCCCCGAGAGTCCCGAACCGGATCCGGAGCGCCCGGTGTCGTACCTGGTCATTTCAAAAAATATGTTGCAAAAAAATAAAGGTTACAAAACACCTATATATATTAAATAAATGTTTGTAGATTTGTCCTCTATACGTTACTAAATCATTGATCCGAATGTGCTGAAATTTCGACAAGGTGTCTTTTTGCAATATGTTTTGATATTACTTTGACTATATAGTATTTTACTTTACGTGGCATTGAGACGCACGCCAGGTACAACTAATTCATAAAATTGGCCGACTGAAGCCACCAACCTTTTCATGGAATCCACACCAACAGCAACAATCAGAGCGGCACCGGCCATACACGCCAAATATATTCCTGAAATTGAATTTGATATACTTATAAACTAAATAAGAAAATCTGTGGCAGGGCTGGGACCAGCAAGAATTGTAATATAATGTATTTACTTACTTCTGGCATCCATCCACAATTTCTCTAGCGCTCGATTCTGCTATTTAAATCTTATTATAATTTTCTAATATTAAAGCATCTCTAGACAAATAAATTTTAATATTTAATAGCGGTATTCATTAATCATTCCATTAATCAATTCATGAAACGATTGAGAGACCGTTGTAACACGATTGTGTTGGTATAATTGGAGGGCCAAAGTATACCGTATGTTACTTAAAATCGGGTGAGCCGCTCGTTTGTTTATCTCCCTTTACCATAAAAAACAGCTCACCAACTATCATTTGTATCTTCTCCGGCGGCTGCGGCTGTAGAGCCTCGCCGGCATCGGCGCTGGGCAGAAAGTTGACGCCGCACAGCTCCGGGATGAGAGACTCGTTCAGCGCAGTCACCGCGGCCTCGTTATCACCTGACGATAGGACTGGAACAACCAATGTTAATAATTTTAATGCAATAAAAAAACTAACGCCCGACCACTACCTCACCTGATGTGAAATAATGTAGTCGAAAGATGGTTTGCATAGCTTAGTAACAGCCTGCATACACTTCTCTTGAAGATATGCACGTCATAATTGAACGGAAACACTGACGTTAGCAACTTATTCCAATCTTTTACCGCTTACGACAAATTGTGTAGATCATCTATATGCCAATAAATTGTTGCAGAATAACAAAATCATACATTGAAAAGCCGTAGGTTTCTCACACATCTTAATAATCCAGTACTTTCATTAACCTACAGAATACTTCAAACAAATTCGCTTTTAAGTATTAAGTAAGGAGAAAGAAAAGAAATGGGGGCAAAATATTTCACGGGTTTTGTCGCATTTATTTAGTTGTCAAGAATTTTTTTAACACTAGATCCTAATGTAATGCAGAATCTTTATTTCGTTATCTAATTGTTTAAAATTAATCTAATCGTTGCGAATATTCCTTACGGATTAGGTGGTAAACTGCAGTGTTTGCGAAGAAATAACAAAGACAAATTCTTAATATTTGGTTTATCCACCTGGCTCAAGCCACATATAGCGCAAAGATTATCCGTAGGTCATAAAAACCTATAAACGCTGTCCTCTTTTTTCGTTTGTATTTTATTAAGATAAATTAAAATAAAACAGTGCCGTAGTCATATTGCTTCGACTTAATGTTTAAATATAATATAATATTAACGTCTTACAGAATGTATAAGAGTACAATTTTCTGGTCTTGCGTTCTTTAAGTTACACGATCACCGACCCGAGCTAATCAATATCGGTGATCATCAGCTAAATATTCGTTAATAATGCCAAATTTAAGCATGAATTCCGTAAAACTGTCTTCTTCTTTTGTTCATTCTTCATAATGCCTTTTAGTGAGACTACCATTATACTTTATCCCATTTTCCCATCAATCAAAGTATCGAAACAAAATACCTTTAAGAATTTTCAATTCTTGTTTATAAGTTTATCGTTGAATGCAAATTACGCTAGTCAGAACTAATGGATTTTTGTTATCAAAATTAGGTTAATACTGATTGTATACTGTGGGCGTTAAATGTGTTCGACACACGCTTGCGAAATACGTTTAAAACGGATATATACGGAATGGTGGGCGGGATTCGAACCCCTGACCTTATGATCGGTAATCCGTATCCTAAATTAACAGCGCTTTGAGTTAAGGCGCTAATAGAATCCTCTACTATAAACATTATGACCCCGTTTGAAGTTAATATTACATGATAGTTATTATTAGATATTATGATAGTTATTATAGTTATGAAACATTGTGACGTTACGACATAGCCGTACCTTTAGTTGCTCTTATTCCTGGCTAGATTCAAAGCAAATAAAGATACGAAGAGAATTAGCAACAAATAAATTCAATCAAGACTCATACCCAAGGAAGATATGAGATTCCCCCAGACTTGGTTCAACTGGAATATCATGAAGAACAGGCCGAGGAAACGCGTGAGCAGCGCTTCCGCTGAAATGTTAGATATCTTGCTATGCGCTTCTGAAACCTGAAATTGTATGTTTTAATTGAAAGTCATTGATATAGAAATAGTCAATGTAAACGATCATGAGAGAATTTCTCTTCTTTTTATCCATTTTAGGGATATTTTTTTCTCCACAATAAAAAAGTCACTAGAGCACCTAATAATTTGATCAAAAAATTTCGATAATAAACATTAAATTAAAGTAATTATTGCCCTTGCAAGCGCAACATTTTATTTAACAGACACGTTCATACTTATTTTATTTTTAAAGTATTCATCTATTGAAATACAACGAACAAAAGAACGTGAGAATCTTAAAAACAATGTTGATATTTTACGATCGCTTTCAACACTCTGAAGACATGGCAAACAATAACTCATTGATCACGACTTTATTTGATTTTTGATGAAATAGCAAACAAAAGATGTCTAGAATAGAAAACAAAAGATGTCGAAACTCCTCATCACCATCATCATCTCAGCCTATGATCGTCCACTGCTGGACATAGGCCTTCTCCATTGATTGGCATCATTGGGGGAAAATCCTTCCACGGAATCCTTACCACGGATAAATAGGTGCATTTAGAGCACCAGAGCGGGCCGCCGCCAAAACCGACGAAGAGGCCCGCGGGAATGAGCGTCCAGAAGCGAGGCAGCAGCTGCGCCGCGATGTATGGCATGTACGTCACAAACGACACCGCCATCGCCCACTTCGTGCCCAGCCATCTGGAAGATTAACACATTCAGATATAGTCCTTACGTGTAGTTCATTTTGAAAGTACAGCAGTATGAAATTGAGACAATAATTCGAGCAAACAGTTTTTTTTTATTAACTAGCTATTGCCCGCGACTTCAAACGTATAGCGTACAACAACATCGATTCTTATTTTGATTTTGTCGATGGTGTTCCTTTGGTTTTTCTTAGATTATGGTATCAATAACTTTAACCGCTGTTAAGTGGTTATTTCACTTCATATCGTATTCCTTTATAAAATAATTCAAACTTGTTTGGCGTTTGTGTTCATGTAAAAACCTTTAAAAGTAGAGCAACTTAATAAGAAAGGTACTTTGAGTATGAAAGCGTTATCAGTTGTCTAAACTCTTTATCATGCTCTTACGAGTGAAGTACCTTGACATACATACAGAACCTGTAATGCTGTTAAAAGAAAGCAATGAAAATATGATAAACCTTACAAGACTCTCTCTGATTGTCAAAAAATTCTATACTTCCTTCGGCCCAAAGAATATAACCTGCCGGTTAACAATTATGAAGAGACAAACTTACAAAAAATTAAATTACTACCAAAATGGCAAATTAGGTGAAGGAATGAAATTCATCTACACATAGTAGAAAACAAAGTTGCTGTTCGAGGCTCCGTTTTTCAACTAACTCTGTTAGCTAACTGTTTTTATTAGAGAATTAATTCCGCATAGATTATATGTGTAGTACATTAAAATTCAAATTTAGTATACAAAAATAAGCAACATATTTCGAATTCTCCACAAAAGTGCCAAAAATATGACTTTCATGGCTTACGTAGGCTAAACCATGGGACATGCATAAAAATGATCTAGGCAAGACTTGTAGACCTCCAAAAATACTAAATAAAACTCCGTCTTCCGTGGTTGTCTCACAATAACCAGTTTTTCTTTAAAAAAAAACAATTCATACATTTTTTTTTTCGAATTCACTACTAATCCTAATCCAATTAAATTTGTACTAAATATTTACTAAACAAACGAGATTAAGACCAATTTTAAAGCATATTGACATGTTCTAAGTGGTTCACTTTTTCAGGAAAGTCTACTATAGTCTTAGAAGAATAGCGAAGTTAGATAAGTTAGAATTTCCTGCTGCTTTCTGGGGTTAAATGATGTTCAAAATTTAAACAAGTAATAAAATAAAACCAAAATCTAACAATATAACAATATCGTAAGCTGAGTCAGATGAGACCTTAAGACCTTTTTTTCTCTTATAAAAAAAGTCTACAAACTATAAATTGTATTTTAACATAAGCTAGGCTGATAGGCTTTTAAAATTAACTCAAAATTTTCGATAAACATATAAGATATTCCTACTTAAGATTAATGGAATAAATAAGCCATTTATCCTTGACATTCATAAAGTCAGAAAACATGTTTCGAGCACATGCAAAAAACTCCATTCTTTGAATACATTAGACATCTTCTAAAGGCGTCTTTTGCCAGCGTAAAAGAGTTACACTCCCAAATGGTACAATGTATGTGCTATAGTATACTATAGTTGACTAACCTGTTGGTGCAGTGGCAAGACATTTGCCTTCCGCGCCGCAGGTCGTGGGTTCGATTCCCACCCACGACAAACATTTGTATGCATGAACATGTCTGTTTGTCTTGAGTCTGGATATAAGGACCACCGAAGGGCGGGCAGCAGCATCCTTTTCTTAGTACGGTAAACATATTGCGATCGCCAATCCAGGCGGATTTCTATCGCCACGCTTGACAGGCGCCAAGCGTGGCGATTATGGCACATTCCCCCCAATGATCAATGGGGGAGGCCTATGTCCAGCAGTGGACGATCATAGGCTGAGGTGGTGGAGGTTTTGGAGGTGCTATAGACGATATCGAGACGTAATATCGTTTTGTATGAAAGAAACGTGTTTGTAATAATCTTTTCAATTTTTAACAAAAACAAAACCGACTTCAAATTTATGTAATGTTATTTATGTCATTAATTCATTCAATTGGGCTTTCGGACACCGTAGCAACTACATACATATTACTACTAATATTCTGTCAATTACACGGTTGCTGGCTGGTTTCATAACTAATATTTAATTTTAAAAAAAGGCCTCGCTCGTCAAAATCAGTCAATCCTTTTAGACCCTAAGGAGATCACAATGAAACGGACATATCATCTAAAACATTGCCCTCCTGTCAATCGAGTGAAAATAAAGAAAATTAGACCAACGCCCTTGTAGAAGTAAAACTTAC
Organism: Papilio alexanor hazarajatica; assembly: GCA_018246295.1. NCBI lineage: Eukaryota > Metazoa > Arthropoda > Insecta > Lepidoptera > Papilionidae > Papilio > Papilio alexanor. Next base: position 6,305 of record DWLR01001088.1, read on the forward strand.
TTTATAACAATAACGGGTAGGAAAATGTTAGAGAAGATGAGACCCGCGTACACGGCGGCCAGTGAGGCCGTGCCGAGGCCAGCTTCGGCGTTGATAGAACTCTGCAAATTGGCTGCTCCCTGTAAATCGTTACGTTATATTATTAGTTTGTTGGTGTAGTCACAATAATGAATGTATTTTCGAACTACGTGTAAGTCATTTTACAATCACTGGTACGTATATAAACGTTTTAATTAAAGGTTAAAATAAAGTGGCTATCGCACGTTATTTCGTATTACAGTATTTAATATTAATGTTTTTATTAAGCAAAGAATCAGAAAAAGCAACAAAATCATACATCCGTAAGTTTTAGTTTGTGTGTTTTTGTACAATAAAATTTTGTTCATATTAAATTCAATCTCATAAAAAAGAAAATGTTAATGAACACAAAAATGAAAATATTTAGCTAATGCGAACAAGGTAAACAAGTGTAAACAAGTTCATCAAAAAAAAATGTCCTTACGCAACATTTTCCATTTTAAATTTGAAGGTTGTCTCACTTTTATGTAAATTGGCGTTTTAAAAATATCAATAGTAATCAATGTCAGTAAGAAAAAAAATTTCATATTAAAACTTTTTCATATTTTTGAGACCCCAAATAGTTTTTTAAACGTAAAACTGTTTTTCATTTTGTAAATTGCTTATTTTATTCAATTATGTGTGTAAATAACTAACATTACTAAATTTTAATTAGAAATCAAGCATTAACTTTCAAATGCATTGTTAGTTTGAAATTACTTTAAAATAGATCGTATTTCGTACAACTATAAGTAGACTTAATGATCAAGTAAAAATGTGGTAGTGCCTTCCCCTTGTTTAATAATAATCGGTGATAGGTACCCGTCCTATGGTATACATAAACGCTATAAATATACAAGGCTCAGTTCTAACAGGGGCTGATTCCCTCTGTTAAAACTGAGTATAGGGCATTGAGTTCCATACATTATTAATAATTGCTATATTCATGCTTTAACAGAACATTTCTGACGTCACCTGTCCCCATGAGGTCTGGGTCAGATTTTAATTAGATAAACGCATATAAGCTAATCACTACAACCGGTAAAACAGCCTTTCTTGTCACGTATAATATTGACTAGAAAGGTCTTTAAAGTAATCAGGCCATTTATTTATTCTGCATAGAATATTATCGACCTCGTATCCAGCTCGGTTCGAACATACATCTTCTCATATCAATTGCCGCAGTGTCTCAAGACCATAATATTTATTACGTTTTGTCAGTGACAAGCGATACGGGACAGTGGTACGGTACACTCACAATGTGTCATATCACCTTATCACCTAGATTAAGTCAGAAATGTTGTAACCCGCAGCAGAACTAAGGCAAGTTGCTTGCTAAACTAAAGTGTCAAAGGAAAGAGCAAAATGGTTGTTGAAGCCAAAAGTTTCTACAACCATTTGAACCACGTAGCTTATGAAGATTTTCCACAAGATGAACAGAATACGGCCATAATGACGTGACTTCATTTAATCAAGGCTGTAAAAGGCGGATTTTTGTGACAATCGTTGTGGGAGCCCTCCTTCGAACAGGCAACGTGCATTGGATGATGATTCTGATGATCATGAAAATGTATATAGCAATATACAATAGTAAAATCGAGATTTGTCATTTGTCATTTGTCATTTGTGATAAGAAAGGACAACCAATGAATGAACAATATAACTAGCGATAGTTGTTGTTTGTCTTGTAATTCAACTGAATATTATACTCACACTGTACGCCGTGAACTGTACCATAAAGGCAATGCTGATAATGACAACATTCTTCAATATTCTCCACGTCTCGTTCGGCTTAAATTCCGGCGTCACTTGTTTCTTCGACATTGTCATAAATATTTTAATTCACTTGCACTTATTGTTATACGAACTACGAGTATGTCAAGGCACAATTATTTAAACTGCATTCAAATGTATCGAATTTAAATTAGATATCATATTTCGTATTTTAAATAGTCTCTCCTTTATTATTTAATTGTTTTATAATCACCTAAAAAACTATCGGTCGTTAAAAGAAACTCAATCGGTATAATTATTTAAAAGAAATACTTTTAATAATTATAAAAAAATATAATTATTTAAAGTCTCTTTAAATAATTTCTCACTAGCAAGTACAAACTTTAACACAGAACTTATATTAACATCTTAACCAAGTAAAACGACGATATGGTGACCTTCCTAATAGCAGATTAACATTAATGTGATTAAAGATCATAAAATATAATCGGTTTCCAAAAAAAAAGATAAGTGTTAGTTGTACATTTAAATACTTCTTTCCGTATATTTAATTAAAATGATAGTACTCCTTCACGTATATATTAAACTATGCGGTCTTGCAGTCTATGGTTATGGTTAAATAAAATTTTGTACTACTTATTCAAATAATATGAGAACTATTTTTCTCGAACAGTATTTAAATAAAAGTAGATAATTTGTAAATAGTACGTAAATTTATAAGTTCCTTATTGTTAGTTTATTTTTAAAAAATCATAACGCTCTCGGGTCCGTGGAACTTAAGTAACCATGGCCGCAATTCTTCAAAGAAAAAAGACACCTTATATCTAAAGCAAGAGATAGCAAATTATCGAAGGGCTACTTTTAAAGCAAATAAAAGAACTAGAAGAAATGTAGACCAATAAGAATGTTTTCTTCTCATTACTTCATAAGCAAAGAAATTCTATCCCGCAGCTCCTTACCTCATTAAGAACAGAATCGTTACATCATTGCGATTTCTTTGTTGATAAAATTGCTGTATTGAATTGTATATTTAATTGTAATTTGCAAAGGTGTACCTATCTTGAAGTGAAAAATAGAGTAACTAATGCTTATTAAACACAATAATTATCTGTAGCATCCCATTTCACATCCTATTCGTTAGACCAAACAAAATAAACTCGCAGATTCCGGTTAAGATACAAAAAATACATTGCAAATTATAAAAATACCCATTAAAACTCTTTAATTACTAAAGGCATCCATTAGGAAAATAAAACATCATACCTTAGTTTGATTTTGACCAAAAAAAAACGGGATTTCCAAAATAGTTTACAAACAATTCGGGGATTTACCGCTTCCGCCACATTTGGCGCTAATAAAAAGTCAAAAGAAGTCTGAAACAATGATCTTAATGTTATCTTATGAAGTCAATGAAATTAGCTTTGTTTTTTTACGTATAATAAATTTTTGACATTAAACATTTTGATGTTTTGTTCATACTTCATTACCTGAACAATTTTCAAAACTATAAAACATTTAAAGTACTTAAGCTAAAAAATATGTACATGTCAAACAAAATGTATTGCTTCAAGCCAGTAAGGTCAACGCTATTCTATAATTATGCTTATTCCATTTTAAACATGCTACATATTATATTTGAAACAAACAAAACAAAAAATAACTTTGTACACTATGTACTCGTCACGGTGAAGTCAAGGAAGCACATTTTGTAATCGACTTTAAAATATCCTATTGTTATATACGGACGAAAAACATTGTATTAGTCTCACGCTCCATCAGTACAATTACATACTAACTCAACGATTTTTACTACAAAGCGATCCAGTTGCCGTAACATTTTCAAATGTACATCTGTAGGTATTTTTGTTTTATCGCAACATCTACATAAGTAAAAACATCACTTATTAACTGTGAAAGGGTTTGAGTATAACATCAACCAGTACGTAGAACTAGTGGTTATTTAAAAAAAAAGTCAATAAATATACACCCGGAGTCTCTCTATCGATTGACACTTCACTGTGTAAAATCGATCCAGGTTTTTAGGCTCTAGGAGGTCAAAATGAAACGGACGTATTCGGAAATCCACCTTTCTATCTCATCCTTTCCTTATTAGAAAAGCATTCCTTATTAGAAGAGGACTAGTATTGGGCCTCTGGCACCTCACTCATCAGACGAAACTCAGAAAACTACTACTTTACGCCTGCCTTCTGTGGTATTTAAACTGTTGAACGGGCAGTTCGTGCAACAGATGTTGTTGCGAACCCTACCAATGTTCTTCATTGATTCAACAAACAATTCTTTAGTGCTCAATATTTAACTGCTCAATTCTAAAATATAACAAACTACAAGATTTCCTCTTCATCCCAAAAAAAAAAAAACTTAAAAAACAATGGGCCTCAAAAATTTACATGCTTTGTTCAAAATGTATAAAATACACGGAAAAGCTACATCGGACATCACTGCCTTCTCATGTCCAAATAAATTACATAAATAAGGTCATGGTTAATTTTTTTCTGATTTCGTTTTTTATTTATTTTGATTGAGATTGATAAACGTTTTTATCAAGTCATCTTTAACATAACGCTTTAGCATTGAAAAGTACTCCGAATGGAATGAAGTCTTTTAAAAAATTATAAATAACTTAATACTTTATAATGAATATTTTGAATTGAACAAAAATGTCTTATATAATACTTATTATATTAATACATATAAACTTTACCGCTAAAATGGACGAGATTAATTATCACAACTATGAATTGTGACCCGACGTTGTTAAGTTTAGGTAAAACGGGGCCAACTTAATTTTCAGAGCAGCTGACCTTATAAATAAATAAACACAGGCCAGTTTCCCTCTAAGTAGATTGCCATTACGTTGTAACAATACGTAATTTAACAAAAGGACAAAATGTAAAACTCGTACTCCACTCGAACTGTTTGAATATGGAACAACGAAATACCCTTAAAAAAAAACATCATCCCAAAACAGGAATAAGTAATAACCATCACCTTAATAAAGGTCGATAGGCAGAAGACAGACTGCAAAATATGTTACAATCGCGATGGAAAGGTTACCTCCGTCAGCAGATACTTCCCGTGTTTAACCTCGATCAGGTTAAACACATTGCTTTTCCGGGACGTTAAGGAAAATCTGACGCCTCGTGAATTGATACTAGACACGTTTCACTTTTATGCAGTGTACGTAGTCTGAATATTTATTTTGTTTATAACTAACAAACCAACTTTTAAAATTAATTTCATTAAAGTAAACAATAAATAAACATTTATTATGTCATTAATTTCATTGATTACATTATTTCATTATCTTAATTTTTAATATCATATAATTTATGATTTACGATGTTTTGTTTAGAGAACATAGCATATATATATATTTTTTTTAAACCGAATGACGATGTTTGTTCGATAATAAATATAAAAAATACGGAAATTTATTTTGTTGGAAAGAGAACATTCGTAAGTGGGTCCCGTTTATTTTTGAATGTTATTGGACCTTGGGTTCCGAAGATATATACAAAACATATCGGTAGACATAATACAAGCTCTGTTTGGATTTGTAATGTGACGTAGCATGACTATAAATTATTGTAATTAAAACTAGGTATTTCCAGCGGCTTTGCACGCGTTTGTTTCCTATTTTTCTAACTGTTTTTATAAATGTAATTCCGCTTATATCAATTTCGGTCATAGATAACATATGCCAAGAAGTTGTTATTGTCAACATTACCATGGCTGCTGATATTTTAGCAACTGATTTAATGATTTAATGAAACTTTTTCTACTTCTTAGCCCTAAAAAGGTGGGAATTATACAATTTTATTTTTGTTCATCTAAAGTAATTCCCGCTTCAAAAGAAAAAAAATTAAGACGCTCATATTATTAAAATTCATTTATCGTGAGAAGTTATTTGTTTTATTTATATTAGGCATAAACTTAGCTACGAATCGGTTAAAAATAATTAGAATAATCGAGATAATACAATACTGAAACACTGTTAATTTAAAACCTTGATATTTTTGAATAAACATTTTTCAGTGTCATAGCTTACTTGACCTGATATGTAGGTCGTATTTCTAAGAGTATTGTCCTTCGAGATCGCTATCGCAAATTCCATTTAATCCTCCGACTGTATCAATAAGGAAAGATATGTAAATCTTAAAACACATTACCGGTACTGATGGCCTTAACTTTTCAAGGCGTTTAAACCTATTTCAGTTCTGTAATTGCGCCTGCAAAACCCAACATTTTTGAAGTACACATAGCATCACAGCTCAATTTATATTGGCTATATTCAATTTATTATAAAATCATTATGAGAAAATATGTTACATTGAGTTTTCAGCATTTTGCAATAATCAATAATCTAGAATAGGACTTTTAAATACTAAAAGAATAAAGGATGTACATTAATCACTGAACTCCGTCAATGATTATAAAATAATGAATCAATGTGGTCAAGAATCCGTGACCTGTAAATGTGTTCTTTTTATTACAAACTACGCAAGCCCGACCATGACACTTCGTTTGAACATTTAACTCGTCTATGATTTGTTGAAACGTTGATTACAAACTAATAGACGATTACATACATAATAATCTATGATATTATCTATGAAGTACATTAAATAACTGCATAATGTAAGTCTGTAGCAAACTATACGGTTTTTATTGTAAATGAAGTATTAGTTACGATTTCAAAATATTTACTGTTATCGGCGCATTAACAGCAACGGCCAAATAATCCTACCGATATCTTACAATCAAATGAATGAGTACTACCATTAACTACTCCTACTAAGTTTCTTTACTTAACACAAATAATAAAGCTAAAATAAAATTACTGGCTATACCAATCTTTCGATAGGCATAAATCTGATAAAGTGCGCGACTTGTTCCTTTCGACATAGACAATGACCCCGTTCAATTATCACGTGTGTAAATTATAACGCTTAATAATCACACACTCGATCTAAGAACTTTCGAGTTTCTTTCAAATTATGCAATAAATGATACGGCTTAAGTTATTAGATAGTACTGATTAATAAGACTTTGTAATATTACTCTGTTTTTGTAGGCTTCTAGGTTTTGTGGATGTTTATGAGTTAGTTCAATAATATAAATTAGATGAACTAAACGCTCATTTGTAACTCGCGATATTCATGTTGATTTAACAGGCACCAGTTTAGTTCTTGTGCATGTGTGCTAAACCGAACTGCAAGTCGACAGTCTTATTTGACAGCTGTTTATAGCGGCGACTTTATTAAGACTACAGCTTTTGTAGGAGGACGATGTGAAATTTAAAATAACGATCAGAGTGATGTTTAGCCTACAAATCTACGGAATATATTTATTTGTAAAAAAATAGAAATATATACCTACTTAATTGGAGGGAATTCAAAAAAAGGAGGAGGTTCTCAAGTTACTTGTATTTTTTTATGTTTGTTATGCGAGAACTTCGACATTTATGAAAAAAATTATTTATTGATTTTTTGTTGGAAAGGAGGCATTCAAAAATGGGTCCCCATTAATTCTGAATGGCATAAAACCTTGGGTTCCAAAGATATACCGCAAATTGGCATATTGGTAGATGTAAGAAAAGCCCAATTTGGATTTAATTGATTCGTAAGGAAACGTACCTTGTTCTTAAACGACTTAATAATTTATAAAAATAAAGTTATATGCATTTGAAGTCGGTATTTATTGTTCGTCACTTATTAATAGGTACGTAGAAATAGAATTCGAAAAAACATCCGGTTTATTATGTTAAATTATTGCCATTTATCGGTTCATACCGGTTTTGGCACATTTAATTGTCTGCTATTTCGTCGCATATTATAAATCACTATTTATTTTTACGCGATAAAGCAAAGGGCAGAATTTGAATACGCAATATCAGTTGTATGGATTTAAGGTGTTTGAGAATAACGGCAACAGTCTAGCAGCTGAATTATGGAATCATGCAAAGTAATGGTCGCAAGTTTTCTATTAATAGGTGCATTTTACGCTTGCGACATGCGCAGTAAAATTCATTTTTTTAATTTAAAGTCGTGACTATTACAGTTAGGAATACCTGTCAACAGATAACTGCCGTAAAGTACAAACAATAATCAGCATTGGTTGGATTAGAAATGTAAATATTTATATCGAAATGGAAATGGGAAAAGTAGATACATTACAAATATCGTTAAAGAACAATTTCTCCGTAAACGACCTGCATGAATTTACTTCAAGAGCCGTGCTCGACAACAGACTCTTGTTATGAGTAATAATTAATAAATTAAACCGCATTGATTAAATAGTTAATTACTATAAGTTACATTCTTTAATTAATTTATATTGCATTCATTAATATGTATAATTAATTTATTAAATTATGTAAATGTTTATATATTGATAAATTTTATTTGGTTACAGAATACTTTAAGGTTTCCATTAAATCGGCTGAAGTCTGACAACGATTATTGAAATAGGTTTACTATGATCAAAAATATTAGCTTATATACTCTGCCGTCCTTGAGAAACTGGAGCGAGACATCAGTATCTTATAAAAAAAACCTCTGATGTGTAATTGGCAATGTGTTGTCAACAAGATTGATTATTAATAATAACGGCTATTCGTGGTAGCTGAGTTTCAAAGGTAGAAACGTTCTAAATCATTAAATGTAATACAATGAACACTTTTTGCAAGCGAATACTTATAGTAATATTTTAGCCATTTTTATGGTGCCCACATTTTAAATAGGTCGTTGATCCAATCAGTCACGTGTAAATTATCAAAAACAATCAAACAAAAATATAGTGGATAAGTAAAAGAAACTTAATTCAAATGAATCCTCTCCCAACCACAATCCCAGTTTTACAGTGCATGTGGAAATACTTCTGCAAGTAATATTAATATAATGAACCTTTAAAATTTGCAAAGAATTCGTAGATCCATACAGAAACAAAATTTACCGGCATAGGCCGGTAACTTCTGTAGGTAACTTCTGACCTAGAATGACCGTCAAAACGTCAAAGTGATCTAGTGAACTGATAACGTAATGAAAACGTTGGATAAACTCAAATAGATGTCAGAATTTATTGGAATGCGATTGATAATTCAAAAAAAGAGATTCGATTGAGATTCCCTTGAGTTAAATAATAAATAGTTTATGTAGCTCTACCACTATTTAGTAGGTTTCAGTAAAGAAAAAAAAACTATGTATTTGAACTTTGCGAGTTTAGCCAAAAAAAAAAAAACGATTATCTCATTTGCCTGCTCTTTTCACTCTTTGCTCACTTCTTTAATTTTCGTTGAACATTTTAAATGTTAAACAGATGGACCTAAATATTGACATACACATGGGCAAACTTATTATTAAGACATTAGCCATTTTCACATCAAACCTATGCATCATTACCATAAGGCACATTCAGATATGATCAAGCTTGATCGAGACGAATATTTAATTAATACATGTCATCTATAAAAAAAAAGCGGCATACTGTGTGCGATACAAGAATACGATTCGAATGACACCTCACTCTTCTAAATTGGTCAAACCATATAGGCCTCTCTAATTTAGATCTCATTTAGGTTACTATGGAACGGATATGCGTGAATATATAAATATATTAGATTTATAATATACAGACATACATACACGCATACGAGCATGTATATATAAGTATCCGAAAAACTTTACGCTCCTGTCAGTTAGGCAAAAAAAATTGCACGTGATATGAGTGGGAAATAGTTTACAAATTTCGTATTGGGCTATTCTGAAACTCTGCATACAGAAGACACAAGCTACACTATATGAGTTAACGCGGTTTCTAGCGGCTTGGTTTTTTGTAACGATCGTTTTAAGATAAAAATTTCAAATGAATAAAATACTACGTTTTTTATGTATTCAACACAAACACAAGAAGACATAAGACATAGGTAATCGTAAAAACAATACGATTATTCCCTTTTGATTTATGATTGTCTAATATATATTTTGTGTTAAAATATTTAAGAATATGTTTAAAAGTTGTAATTTTGAAGTATAAATATAAGATGTTCTCTACTTATTTAGAAGTAAGATAACCTTTTCGCCGATTAAAATCAATCATCTGGTTCAAATAATAAATTAGATGTTATAATAGATTGAAGAATTACTTTTATCATTAAACTTTTTATTCAAAAAATATTGTTGTGTTTACAGTTTAAATATTTAACAAAACAAACGCACACAGACGTGGTAAAAAGAAGAGCTCGAAAAGCGACGCGCGCGCGTGTCGCAGCTCATACCCGCGGACTGAACGTGAAGGTTTCTAAAGCGGCATCTGAAAACTGGACTCACGTGTCTACTGTTACGCTTGTAGCACACTGCCGCGAAAGCGAACCGGAACAAAAGCGGACCAAAACACTAGCGGCACATCGGCAAGTTTTTGTCGACTGTGGTTGGTGCCTCTCACACAGCAAATGGAACAAACACACAATGAAATCGGTTAGTCTTAGTTTCGCGATAAATTCGTATAACTATGTTGACAGAATTTAGGCTGTGACAAAAAATTCTAAGTGTTGTACATTAAAAAACATGAATAGATAATTTTATAGAAAAATTAATAGAAGCCGTTTGATATGACACTGACATGGATTTGGTGCGTTCCGACGAACCGTTCAGACATTTTCGCTACGCGAAACCTAAACGAATACGGAGCGAACTCTGCCTTCAATCTTCGCTTCACTTCCGTATCTCTGTGTGTTACAGGCGTTAAAGATTATCGCGATTTAAGCACGAGTATTGTAATGTTAACAATGTCATAATTAGAAATGACTTAATAACCTAACACCTTAACAGCTTACGACTTTGATTAAAGGCAAAAAGTTAATCGGTAATTTCTTCTAATTCGTTACGCAGGACGTCCATCTGATGTTGAGCTGATGCGCTAACCTGATGGGACAACAGAGTGTTAATAAGAATTAATTCACAACGCACTTTTATCAGCTTCTTTGCCCTTTAACTGAATAAAGGTTTCTGAAATAAATTAATAAACAAAATTAATAATTCTTGCTTCAGCGGCAAAATTATCTCCCGTGGTGGTAGGTACTATTACAATATTATTTTTAATATGTTCTAAAGTTAAATGCTTATATTGCTTTGCTTGCTTACTCCATTCTTACAATTACACAAATGTGTAATACATTGACGTCAACATTTAGACATTTGATTGTTTGGGTTTCACGAATTACTCGCTTGACCGGTGAAATACCACAACCTCATAAACGACAGGCATAAAGTTGAAGTTTTCTGCGTTTCATCTGATAAGTGAGGTGCCGGAGCAGAAATGGTCTAGTCCTCTTCCTCTGCCCACCTATTTCTAATAAAGAAAGGATGAGAAGAGAAGGTGTATTCCCGAGGATGGTTGGCGTCAGACGGCCGGTCCTAGAAACTACAGCTAAAACCAATTACAGTATAGACTACAGTAGAGTCCAGAGACATATGGAAGACTAGTACATACTGTGCAGACCTTACTTCGGTGGGATAAGGACAGGGAGATGATGATGATCTTACTATCTCCACTACTATAGGTTTACTATCTCCAAATTCGGACTTTCATAAAAATTAATAGCATTATTATGGAAAACAAATTTCAAGAATGTGTAATCGATTTATATGAAAAATCCGAATTTCAAGTTGAAAACCTCACCTACTTTCTTACTTTTCAAACAAGTTCTATTTACTTTATTTGAGGCAAGCAGAAACAAAAGATAAAAGACTCTTGACATAGTAACGCAAACAGATCCTTACAAGTTATGGTTCAAATGGAATCCGTTAAAGTCTAAATTAAAATAAATTGTCTTTAAACACCCTTTAAAAATACTACAACGCTGGGCTGTGTATTTATTTATTGTTTTGCTGATCGAAATAAAATCCGAAGAATAATTGGTAAAAATGCGATTAACTAGTTGTTATCTAATCATCAAGTTAGGAATACGTTAGTTGCTTTTGTTTAAATAGCCAGGTATGGCATGTCACGTATCGACACAATGTAAAATGTATGACACCTTAATGTGCATCAGCGCAGTTTACAATGCGCCGTCAATTTGAAACGCAGGAAGCTGTTAACTAAACCGCCACTTTACCAATAAAGATAACAGATCCTTCAAACAACGCTGAGTACAGATTGTGTTGTTTTGTATTATTTGTAGATAAAATGTATTTGTAAGCAAATATTTACACAATACTCAGATAAACTTTTGTAAATTGACCTTTGTGTACGAGTAATGTCAAATTTAATTTTTTGTAACCTTTTTTGTAACCTCTCACAAAAAACCGTCATACAAAAAATTTGGATGCGATTTTCACTAATGTGCATTGGTTAGCTTCACTTAACATTTAATGTTTGTTTAATTTCATCAGTGCATAAATAAAAAAGTTATATCAATTCAAACCTTCACATCAAACATTTCTTCGAAAAATGTTATAATTTGACTGTTTAGTTGATCGGTCTGAAACTTTAGTTTACTAAAATTTAGTATATTCTATAAAACTATGATGGTTCAAAGATAATATAAAGTTACAAATAAACATTTTGAGATTGCCAATGTAACTTAATATCAGATTTATATTGTCAAATGGATTGATCATAGTTCTACTTAGGCTGGAGGTGTTTGGTTGCACGAGATTACGCGTTTATACGAAGCAGGCGAAGAAATTAACTTTTAAATTATTTACAAAGTTGTTTCATTAGCTCACTAGATGGCATAAGATAATTAAAAATAGAACTTGGTAAATTTAAAAATAAAGTAAAGTATGTGGCAATTTAAATAAAATTTGAGTATTTATTTAATCATCCGTTACAAAAATATCACACTAGTCAATAACAAATAATATTTTACATAAAATAAGTACAATAATGCAACATATAAACCGTCACTTAGCGCTAAAAGGCTAAATATTGAACCCATATCTTTAAGGGTCACTTTGGGTGAAAGTTTGGCAGTGGTGTAATTAAAACTAACACGTAAATTTCTTTGATTTAAATAACACACATAAAAACTGCTGTGTTTTACTATAAAGACACTCTCAAAATAAGCATCCGAAAAATATTAAGTCACACATAGCAACACATACAAACAGCGAACGGACACAGCACGCGGACGAAGTCATATATATACAGGTGTACCATGGGAATGTGTGAAAGGATTGGGAAAATTTAAATATTGTTAATAAAGGAATGTCGTCATTTTCACTTCACGTCTATTTTATTGTATACAAAAAAGAACTATTTATCACAAACCAATTATTTAAAAATATAATGAAGAATGTGAGGTATTAATGATATATATTTTCGAAATGAGAACCATCTGAATTGGCAGAAATATCCAAACGCGTCTTAAAACTATGGAAAACATGTTCTAATGTTTCGCCTGGAATGCCATTGACGGTCTTATTATTATTTTTAATTAAATCATCTGTTGTTCTCGGGTTATTTTCATAACAATGATCTTTAATGTATCCCCATAAAAATAAATCACAGGGGTTGAGATTTGACGAATAAGGTGGCCATTCTAATCCTGTTCCTCTAGCAAATCGTGGGTACCCTAGGCCAATAACTCGATTGCCATAAACTTTATTAATGGACTCAAATACTTTAGGAAGAAACGGCATCTCTTCTTTAACAGTGGTACAGTTCGCAACAACTTCTGTCGCGCTAATAGCTCGTTCAACCGGTGAAATACCACGACCTCACAGAAGACAGGCGTGAAGTAGAAGTATTCTGCGTTTTGTCTGAGTGAGGTGTCAGAGGCCTAATTTTTGTCCTCTTCCCCTTTTTCTAATGAGGAAAGGTTTTTTTTTTTTTTGTTGACGCGGGGAATGCATTTCCGCACTTCGCCGTCCGTGCTGCGGGGGCAGCAGGGACGGCT
>DWLR01001089.1:0-20013 GCA_018246295.1 Papilio alexanor hazarajatica
TATATATATATATATATATATATATTAATTATCCAAATATATAACAAGTAGGAACAGTCACGTTAACCACAAGACACGCTCTAATCGTAAAATTAAATGGTTGGCGCAGTCGTTCACCGTGTTTGATCACTTGCACAACAATACACGCAAATTAAAATGTCCGTTACAAAATTATATTACTTCATATTAAACATTTCCACAGTGAACTTACAAACTATATTATTAATGTTGATTATAAGATGATAAGGCGCAACATTATTTTAAATAGATTGTCTGATAAATGCAAAATTAACCGACTCCGAAAAAGGAGGTTCTCAATTCACTCGTATTTTATGAACTCTGAATTACATTATTTTTAATCTATTTAAATTAAAAAATGGTAGAATCCCCATTCTTCGTCCCCACGTTCGCAAGTAGGTCCCATTTAATCTTGAATTGCGTTGAACCTTGGGCTCCGAAGATATACCGAAAATTGTAATATTGCTAGACCTAAGACAGGCCCCGTTTGGGTTTGATGGATTTGTAATGAGACGTTGAAATTAAAAAGTTAAAATTAAATAAAATTTGAATTCGGTTTTGTTGTTAAATTTTTTAAAGTTATTTACGCGCTGTACATACTATTCAGAAATAGACGGATAGTAAAACTGGTCGGGATTTGTCATAAGAGAGGCATCCCGACGTCGACGAAAGTCACGTCACAATGATCTATGTTATTACAATCAAATTTACAACAACTTTATAATATTTTCTGGTATACGGTGACAAAATAGCAAATATACTATGTTAAGTGATTACTGACAAAAATTAATATTGACAACAATCGAAATATCTCTAATACACACTGATATTTTATAAATCTAAATAGGTGGATAATTTTTATTTTATATGTCGTAAATGTTTGACGTATAATTGTCAATTAAAAACCAACGCTTATAATGGACATTGCACCAAAAGCATGAAGCCCTTCGTATATATAATTAAGAAATATAAACACTTCCTACGTGACTGTATTTTCTTAACGCTGTGTGCGTATGCGTTATGAAAGTACGCTACGGCGGTAATGTGTTTACGCGCCTGCAGCTAGAGCAGATCATTCATGCCAAGGCCTTCGGTACGACAAATCGATCGGCGAATCGGATAAATATCACTTCTTACTTTTTTTAATCTTGGGACAAATATCACCTTCAGGATTGTTAGCTTGCGAATATCACACAAGTAGTCTTAGGGAAAATTTTTTTCCCTCTTCAACATACGAAAATTTACGGAACAAACCTGCAAGGAATGGAATTTGTGATAGTTACAACGTTGAAAAATATTCGATCAAAATACGACCTGTCTTTTTACTCAAATTTCGATCGCTATCATTGGTAGAACATCTTTCAAAACAAAACTCGGTATTGTATACCGTCTACTTTGCACAAGAAATTGACATCGCGGTTATGTGGTTATGTATTATAAGGTTTGCTGTAATTATTAAAACATAAACATAAACTTGTGAAAATTTATCTAACCCCCAAAGTGTAACAACGTATCAGTGTTAAAAATACACAATACCTACAGATAAGAGCTTAGCCTATAATCTCTGCAATGAGAACTTCATTGTCTCCCAAAGTTCTGTATCTTAAATATCGACCATACATTTTTATCGACAGATAAAAAAAAGACTATCACGAACGTGCGTCACTTCCTTAAAATAAATATGTAATATACAGGTAATACATCAAC
The DNA here is from genome assembly GCA_018246295.1 of Papilio alexanor hazarajatica. NCBI lineage: Eukaryota > Metazoa > Arthropoda > Insecta > Lepidoptera > Papilionidae > Papilio > Papilio alexanor. Next base: position 1,726 of record DWLR01001089.1, read on the forward strand.
ATCAAAAACATTTATCTTTAATGAACGACACCTTACATTTATATTATTACCTAGGAAACGTAATCTTCAATCATGCAAAAAAGATACCTGTTATTAGACTGTTTCTTCAAAGTATATTGATCATCTCCCTGCCCTTTTCCCACCTACGTAGGGTCGGCACAGTATGTACATTTGTCCTTATGTAAGTAATTGGTTTTGGCTATAGTTTTTACACCCGGCCGCTAACCCTACTCGGGGATCCACCTCCCCTTCACATCCTTTCCTTATTAGAAAAGGGTGGGAAGCGCTACATTTGGGCTTCCGGAATCTCACTTCTCAGATGCAACGCACGAAACTTCTACTTCACGCCAGTCTTCTCTGAGGTCGCGGAATTTGACCAGTCGGGCGGGCCATTCATGCAACAGATGTTGTTGAGAGTTCTACCACTGTTGACTACACTGTATGTGATACTCTTCAAACTATATTGATAGGGAACAAAATACTAGGATAATGAAAGGATATAATTTAGTTATAGATATCTTCTGATCATAATATAGGATTGCGTGAAGATTTGCATATCTTTAATTTTAATTTGATTCCTGGTTATGTTACCTTTCTTTCAGTAGCAGCAAGTTGGCATAGAAGCAGACGAAATGTTATGCAAAGCACTTCCACCACAACCACTACCACTTCCCTTCACTCGGTAATTCCGTGTCTTTCAAAATATCGTTTAAGTTTATGTGCACCGAATGTCTTTACATAACTTATACACTTAGAGAAAAGCGTGCCATGTTACTATCATGTTAAAAGGTCGCACTGTTATTGGGTAATGTCTTTTTGTCATATTTGACGAAATTGTATTAAGCAAATAATTAATAAAAAATAATTTGTATTTCTTATTGAAACCGATCTTCGAAAACATTTACGAATTTCAGTAAACACAGTATGATTATACAACAATGGGTTTTGTTTTCTTAAATTGATCTCTTCATAAAACCAAAAGTTCTTCTCCTACACAAGTGCTGGTGAATTCATAGTTACTCTTTAGGAACTCTTTGCAAAGCTGTAAATATCCTACAATAAATAAATTTACATTTCAAATTCTATTTGTATTTAAAGTATTGTAGTAATTGTGGTGAATGTCTTCAACATCATACTGGAGGAAAATTAATTAAGACATTTTAAGACTTGTCCTATTTAAAACGGAAACCAAAGACAAGTGACTATTTACAATAGAGAGATAACACATTTTTTACCTGTATGTTATTAAAGTACGAGCATTTTATCATTTTGTGCTAAAAAAACAGATTTACCGAACTCAATGTTACGCAAGTCGAGTTACGTTAGAACAACTCCATAAACACTGGAATGTAGAAAGTCGAAAATTAATTCGAATTCACTACATGTATACGTTGGAACACCTAACTGCTTCAAGTGAATTCGTGAGACAATTTACAAATTATACCTTTTACATACGATTATATATATTTTTTCTTTCTCTTCTCTTCTATCTAATTCGACAACTATTGCATAAAAATCTCATTTGCCTACATTTCTAACGCTCAGTACACATTGTCGTAGATCTTTTATAATATAATATTTTTATTCCCGACTTCGTCAGCACTTAGCAGCACGTATTGTCACGGGTGAGACTAAAGTGTGTGACGTCCCGATGCTGGCAAAGTCTGGTAATAGAAGAGCTATTTTAATCATGTGACATTTTTTATATTTTAATACATTTTAACAAATTGTTTTTTTCATATATTTATATTACTACAAATTATTTTTATTCTTATATGTTATAAATTAATCGTCTTTAATGTTTTTAATTGGAATCATATGTTTATTTCATTATCTATACGTTTTATTTATTTATTTATTAACAACAATACATCACTACAGAAAAGTTTCAATTCGATGGTATACGTACATTACACTTTATTAACGAAATATTACGAAACTTATAACTTGTATAATAAATAAAAATTTAATAATTAATTAATTTATTAATTGCTTCTAAATGAACATCAAATGTATGATATCCATGAGACAGCTGATTTTATCTTTTTTATTTCATTAATTAAAAGCGTACGAGTTTACATATCGTACACAAATTTAATATAACCATATATCACCAGTTAATATCAGGTTGGTTAGTGGTCAGTGCAAGTTTGTTAATCATGAACAAGTATGAGAACCACCTGACAAGATCTGCGTTACGGCTCGACGCAAATGATTGTTCCCTATATAATGTTACGTCCGTATTTTGTGACCTTGTATTTTATTTAATTCACATACATTGACAAAAAAGCAATTACAGTTGGTATGTCACTTGCAGTCAAATACCAACGGCAGTTTCGTAAATAAGCAGTATTTGATTCCAGATTCATTTGGTCTGGCCAAATGATTGCCTTTCTTACTACCAAATCCTCAAAACAAGCTGACCTAGCTGTTTGGTTTTTTGACGCAAACTCATGTACATCCGACTCATATATGTCCGTCTGACAGGAGGATAAAGTTTATCGCAGATATATATTATAAGTATGTTTATATGTATGTATGTCTATTCTATTAGTACCGCCTGTAAATTAATTGGTCAGACCTATTTTGAAATGTGAGGTTATTCGATTCGTATTTTCCCTGTAGTGTCATATGTCAGTCGAGTTTTTTTTCTAGATTAAATGATAGTTATTATATTAATCAAAAAACTCTCATACTAAATTATTTATGTTCTCTTTAGACAGATTTGTTGTTTTAGAGACAGATGTTTCTATTAATTACTACTCTGGTGTCATGTCATTTGAGAGCATTGGTAACCCAATGATACTAATCCAAGTATACCAAATTTAGTTAAGAACTAAATATGCACTCATGCTCGTAGCCCAGAGGGGTAGGCAGAGATTAGATTTCCATGTGGCGTAGTCCTGGCACACATCTCTCGCTTGATATACATTCATAAATATACGCCTTTGAATGTCACTAATCTGATCGATATAAGTTAGTTACGTACTTTTCTTCTATAACCTCTATTTCCTCAGCGTGTCTTCTTGCATCCGTTTAGAATTAAAAAAAAGTCGCAATGAACCACTTTACGGAAAAAGCAAACAAAAAAAAGTAAACACTAAATGGCTGGCCGCCTTAGGATCCGGTTCGTGGGTCATTACCGTGGCAACGGATTAGCAGCGTCGTCGTCGGACAGTTGCAGTGTCGTTGACTCTGACCTTACCCGAATTCTTTGAGAGAAACTCAAAAATTTACTCATTTGACGAGACACTAAACATTTAAAAGAACCAGTCGGCTAAATGTTCAGAAAAGATGAATGGATAACAAATAATTTAATCCATCTGGAGTATGAAGAGAAAATGTTCGATATTTCCTTTCCACATACAATTTGTTGTGATCTCAGTTTTTTACAAGATGAAGCGACATAACGACATGTTTGACGTGGATGTTTTCGGTAGTACGAACTCAAGGTAAAGCATATTTCAACAATAATAACATTTTCATTCAAGCTTCTTTTCACCAGCTATCTCTCACAAAATTTTTGTTCGATGTAGTGGAAGAGGTAGGTGTTTTTTTTTTTAAATGGGAAACGGTGGCAAACGAGCAAACAGGTCACCTGATATTAAGTGACCGCTACCCATAGGCAACTGCAACAAGCTGATGAGTTGCTGATGCGTTACCTACCTTTACCTATGGACAGAGAATGGGATAAACAGAAAAATAATATTTCATTTTCCTATCCATCAAATCCACTTTCCCTTCCCATCTCTTCGTTACAAGAAAAGGGTGGAAGGGGAAGAGGACTAGAATTGGATCTCCGGCACCTCGCTCCTCATCCTCAGACAAAACGTAACTTCTACTTCACACCTGTCTCGTGTGAGCTCGTGGTATTTCACCGATCGAGCGTGCAGCAGACGTTGTTGCGGACTCTACCACTGTTAAGACTACTACTACTACTACTACTTTTTACTACGACTACAAGGTTTACTAAGTCTTTGTTATGGATTATGTCTGATTGATTATTTAAAGTGACAATCGTTGACTCGTGCCATTCGACTAACTGAACAAAGTCGAAAAACTGATGAAACCTTATGAAATTATTTTGCGGTACTTTTAATCAAGTTACAGGAAAATATAAAAAAAACATTTTGGTGTTACTCATTTGAAAAATATTTTTCCGCATTGGTTTATGACCTCACGACTTAATAAGAAAGCATCACAAAGTCGTGACTTGCCTATGCGTTGCTTGTTGGGCACTACTCACATCTAAGGTTGTCAAAAAGAATAAGTGTAACATAATTTATTGTAAGTTTATTATCGTCTATATTTATATTATTATAAAAAGATAGGATCTGATTGTTTCTTTGTACTATATCAAATATCAAACTCTACTGAACCAGATTCTAAAAATTCTTACACTAAAAGATAAGCAATGCGTTTTTTTATTTGTTAATTTTTCTTCCCGGGCGAAACCGGGGCATGTCGCTAGTATCTATTAAACTAAAACTTATATCGACCACATTAGTGACATACTAAAGATGGTAAGGGGCTCTTGATAGAAGACCATAGACCACAGACGACGGTAAATGGATTAAAATACCAAATGGAAATCTGTGATCTTTTTTTCGTTTTGCCCTGTAGGTTATGGATTTGTTTTCTTATTTTATGCTTTACTAAAACATTCACTTTTGTCTTTTATGTATAACCTTTATCTGTAATTTTAATAATAATCATTTTTATATTAACTGGCTAATGATTCACCACAGCATACGGGTCGAAGTCGAAATAGTTACTTTCATAAACCTAGATAGCCACCGGGCATATGAAGCTCATTAGACGCCGGAAGACAATGCGGCGATAAACGCAAGCTGCAACTTTCACTGAGCGAATTGACCTCATGTACAGTCGGCCACCTCCGAGCTAGTTCACACGTATCGTGGACGGTGTTCGTGAGAACGTAAACTCATTGATCTATGCCCGAATCTTTTCTCACCGCAGATTGTTCTGTCTCCGTCAGTATAGATTAGAATTGTACCGATCGGATCGTTGATTTTGAAATCGGTTATCTCTGTTTAAGCCTTTTCTGAGAGATGGGGATAGGGACTCTAATCTCGCTCACTATACTAAGAGCGGAATAACCAAAGAGGGCATTGGATGGCGAGACAGCAATACTTTCCTGGTAACTTGGCCAATTCATATAACAGATATTATCGTAGCCTGACAAGAGGATAAAACTACGGTCTTTTGGAGGTTTACGTCTTTAATACAAAATATAAAAATACGGGATATTTCATAAATATACAGTATACTTTAGCATTATGAAAGTAGTTGTGACATGAGAGTTACATTTTTCATATGTTTGGCTGGGCAATTTCACTCTACGGGTACAATTTCGTCCCTAAACACATTTGATCAAACATTTACTCAAACTTCTACATGTCAACAAAGTATTCCCTGTGCGCGACAGTTTTACCGTGCGATGCGGACGGTGACCTCAGCTGTTTGTTACCTGCGCCACGGTAACAGGTTACTTACGACGCAGATGAACGCACAAGTGTTGTCAGCATGTAAATAAAAAAGGAAAGCTCTTGGGATTTTTGTTTGGACTACAAAACAAGGGTTTTAAAATTCAAGTTATTCCGTAGTACTTAAGTAGATACTGTAAGTTCAATAATATTTAACTTATTTCACTGACATAGTTTTTTTTGCATTATATACTAATTAAAATGCGTCGTCTTCAAAACTAATATACATAAAGGTATCGTAAAATTGGCTTTCTAAGGTAAAAAAAAGTGACTGGTGTGGTGGAGGACATTCAACACGTGATACTGTAGTGTGCCCGGAACGAACGTTTTAGGCAAAATTACTATATAATAATTATATAAGGAGACCTGTAATGTCGGCCAATAAAAAGAAAAGATAAAATATTTGTTCTAGCTGATGGGTTAACAGTGTTCATAATCTAAAATTAAATAAAAGTAAAGCTTCAAAATTAAGGGGATAACAAGGGGAAGCGCAACAATACTTTTGTAGTGCTTTTTTAATGTTTCTAGTCTGCTGTTTTCACGACATTCTCTAATTCAATATAAAATTTCGCTTCATTTGATGTTATGATGAAATGAAATGTTTGGGTAAAATGCGGCATTTCAATTGTATAGAAAGTCGAAATACTAATCGTAGAAATCTACTATTTATGTAAATCTGTCTAGACTTTCCATTTGGATTATAAATCATATTCGGATACATTAAAAAATAGCAGCAAAAAATAGCCTACGACCAGACTTACGATCTAGTGGTTAAGGGTTTCAATCCCTGGTGACTGAGTATTAAGTGCCATAAAGTCCCCTAGTTTTTTTTATAATGCGCTCGACCCAAATTTAGAGCGGAAATATGCAAATGGAACTTTTTAGGGCCTAAGACAATTTATGGCTATTTTTAGGGGCATAAAAAACTAACCCAAAATAACTCGTCTCATTGGACATAGCGTAATTTTCATAAGTGACTAATGAACACTGGGGGTTTTATTTATATATTTTTTTCCTTGTAAGGGGCGTCTTAATCTACCTGTGGTTGCATTTAGGGCTATTTCATCATGATTTCAAGGCTGTTTTCTACTAGTTTGTTTGCTCGACCACAGCCTCACCCGTGAGCGACGTTATGCAGTTTTTGAGCAGTACCTATCCTATTCACTATTCCCCTGAGGCTGTCCACGTCATAGTGAGACGATAGTATTTACACAGACTAGTTTTGAACAATAACAATAGATTTCAGATTTAATAAGTTTTAAATGAAACCAGTGTGGTCAATATAAGTTTTTATGAGGTCTAGTTTAGTGATAACAATTAAATTCGCATAAATAAATTACCAAACTGGTTTTCCATTGGTTAAATGACAGAATTAATAAAAAGTACTATTTTAGGTTGACTGTGGTTGGTTGATATATTCCTCTAGAACTTTCGACTAAACTTCGCTTTAAGAATACTTTCTGTAAAATTAATTTGTTTATTGAAAAATATATAGAATAGGTTTAATAAAAAAAGTTAAATATTCAAAGAAATATTTTTGGCTACTTCAATACAAAATTTTATCATTAAACCTATTTTTTATAAACTACTAGGCAAAGCAACATATTTTGCATTGGGACAACTATTTTGTTAATTTTGTACTAAATTACACTTACATAAGCAGACATATGTCCACCAGATAATGTTAAAAAATCATTTTGCAATTTGAACATTTTAACGCCAGCTTGCAATCAAAATACCTACAACAATCTAGTTATCTGAAAGGTCACGGAAGCTACCTTGCGACCTCTACAACCGATACACACATCTCGTTATATCAACGGATTTCAAATTCTTCGCTTACCGTTAAAGGTCACCATAGATCGAGAAACACCATAGAATCTTACCAAAGAACAGAAATAATCCAACACGATCGGTTCCGTTAAAATTATTACTGCGAGATTTTTTTAACAAAATCACCAGAAAATCCACGGGAATTACACTCAAACCACTAATTTAAATCACTCACACACATTTCTCACTGCACAAATTGTCATTACATCGAAGCGTTTTACGTGAGAAGTTTTGAGTGGAGATAAAACGGTACGGCGATAACAACAATTCAAACGAAGCGATTGCGGCGGCGGTTGGAGCGATACTAGCGCTGCGCGGGCGCGCGTCACGACGGCAGGTGGCACTACTACTACCTGTCAAAGCAGTAAGGTCAGCATATTCAGCTATTTCGCATTAGAAATTATATCCACCATATTTCAAGAACCTAAATAATTTTTTTATTATTGCGACGATTAAGTCATAGCGAACGAACGACTAAGTCAAATTACGAAATTACTTCTGAGTTTGCGACTATTAAGTAACTGGCACCCGATATAAGAATAATGTAATGTTTGTCTTTTTTAATTAGTGCGTACTATTTTAATCAGTTCCCGCAATGACTTACGGCGCAGATACACAGGTTCTGAAGGTGGGGCTGGCCCATAAATTAAGGGTAGAACAGCAGGCCATGGGGAGAGCTATACTGGGTGTTTCACTAAGAAATAGAATCCGGAACGTAGAAATTCCACGGAGAACTAAAATAGACGACCTAATTATTAAAGTCAGTAGGCTGAAATGGCAATAGATTGGTTGCATCTGTCGAGAGAGCGACATCGGACGGGGGAAGGAAAGTCTTGGAAACAGATGGGGAGTACAAATGTGGGGTGCCCTCTTTGCAGATGGACCAATAACCTCATGAGGACGGCAGGAAGTTGCGGGTTGTGGTACGCGGACGACCGCATACTGTGGAAGGCATTAAGGAATACCTACGTCTAGTAATGGACTGATGTAGGCTCATGATGTATTTAGGTTGTGAAAGGTCTCCCCTTTTATATGTGTGATCTAATAAATTTGAGAGAAAGGGCAATGTGGTTTCTGTGTATTCTAAACCGTTAAAGTTATAGTTAGCATCTATTTATTTATTTTTTATACCTAGTGATGTATTAATTTTTATCAAAGATTTTTTTTGCAAACAGTACTGCAAATTTTTATTGGCGTAAAAACTTTTATTAATAAAAAAAACTGGTAAAATACAGTCGGGCACGGAAACAGTTGTAATGTCTTTGGAGAATGATAAATAATTGTATATGAAATTCATTACTTTATTCAATTTCATATGAAAGAAGAACGAACTAATAGTGCTGTAAAGTTTGGGCTTTATTATTTCTCGAAAACACAATATGTTGACATCTTATAAAAAGTGCAGGTGTGTTAAACGAGGGTGACGTATTATTTTGTAACACCAGGAAAATCAGGTTATGGTTTATATTGAAAGTTTAACACTAAAAAATCTTGTAGTGAGATGCATAGTTTACCAAGTACAGAGTGTCTGATTGAGTAAAGGAATGTGACTTTTTGTAAAAAAAATGAAAATTAATATTATATTGTGTTCACTGTCTGTAGTATTTTAAATACTACAGAGTAATACATTAAATTTCATTCAAAGTAATACATTGCTTTGGATATGAATTTCATTCGATACTGGAAAATCCACGAACATCAGTGGAATACACTATATATCGGTTATGTTAGTCAAACTCAGATTCTTAGGAAAATTTATTAAAATATTATTAAGATGTTTCACTTCTCGACTTTGTTATGTCAGTTCAATTATCCAATTGATGCAAGTACGGGACAATACAACAATTTATTATTTACAACAAAGCCTAATTTCTGGATTTAAAATAAGTTTTATTAAAATGTAGCTAGGTAAGGCAGTGCATTATTAAAAAAAAAAAGAATTCATGAATTAACTATGAATTAAGGGCACCAGCTCTGCTCGGGTCTTATTTGTCTATAAAAGGGGTCAGAAAGGGGCGGACTGTCAAAGGTTATTGTTAAATGGTATATTTAACAATATTTTACGATACACATTAATTTAAGTTATATCTTCATATAATCAGCCGTATTTTCATACATTTGAAAGCACCTTATGATTTTTTTGGACTTCGTTTAAATTTTTTGGTCTTGCATAATTTTTTGTCAACTATATCCGGACCTCACTTAAAACAGCTTACCGACCCAGGGGTCGGGTAGACCAGTGTCTAGAACATCCTCCATAAAGTGAAGCTATAGGACTACGTAAAAGTTTCCTATGGGATGGACACCCTACCGCCTTATGCTTGTCAGCTGTTACAAATAATGTTTTGCGTCCAGTCCACTCCATTACTTTCGTATCCTCTACCAAAAGATGCGAATACTTGGCGAATACCTCCAACCGGTTTCCAAACATCTTTAAAATTAAAGTTTAATATAATCCGTATCTTTTACAATGATGTAACAATGTATTGTTTTACTTTGGTATCGATAACAGGTTATTTTATAGAATCTGGTTTGTGGTTAAAGTGGGAAAATATGAAAACTTATCATTATTTTTTTTTAAGCAAGATAAAATAGTTCTCAAATATCTGTTGTCTAAAAATAATATTTATAGAGAAGATAATAAAACAAATAAGATTAATCTTATACAGACATGAAACTTTTTATTGTAAGTCACTAAATTCACTGAAAGTTTTTTCAAATAAAAATCATAATCATAGACTTCCATTGTCCTACAGTCTTGCTATCAACAAGGTGTGCGCCTAATATGGGAGTCCAGAAAGTGAAACGTACTTATAATTCGATAGTTATGGCGCAGTAGCCTTTATATTCCTTGCGTATTGTCATCGATTACTTATATCAAGATTACTTTCTTTGTCATTACCATAGATTTAGATTTTAAATATATATATATATAGAATCTAAATCTATGGTAATGACAAAGGTATGTGCGAAAGGTATGAAATCTACACACACCTTTGAAACAATTTTCATAATTCTTTCACTATTAGACAGATACAATATACAACAATGATAGGCAATTTTACTTTTTAAAATGGAATACTTAAATAAAGTCGGGCGCTATTAGTATCGTATCAATGACAGACGGATGACATACGAGTATAGTGATAAAGTTAAATATTTTTTTCATTTTCAGTTAACCAAAACTTAACTGTTAATTAAAAAAGTTAATAACAAATTGCCCATTATTTGTCATTTATTAATTACCAGATATTATTATAACTCCCATAATCACCCATTTTAAATGAGCTGTTGCACTAGAGTGGCCAAGTTTTTGTTACAACTGGATTTCTAACTTTAAAACAAGACACCGAGCGACGTTTAGTTTTCGCAATCTCATACATGGCACCAGTCACACACCGCGCCCAGTTCCACACATGAAAGTAAAAGTTGCTTCATTATAAATTATGAGTACCAAGATATCTGGATCGGGCTATATGTTATTTATTTAGATCTATAGGCTATAGGTATTTAGATGGAATGTTTTAACTTCAAAGTCCATCAGTCAATATTTGCTCATTAAAACACTCGGGATGTGGGTTTTCTATAGAAGTTTATAAACCATCGGTTCATCTAAATACTACCGCTGTTAGTAAACATCGGACAGTGCGTAACCTATCAAACCAGTTGTAACTCTGTATAAATAATGATGTCGGCGAACGACGGGAGACGAGGTCGAGATCGGCTTGCTAAGGTATTAAGTTGCGTTTGAGTATCTTGACATCTCTGTCGTATGCAGAGGCGATTATAGGCGCTATAGGTATTTGGCACGTACCTAGCGCGCGAGATTATAATGGGTGCACCTTGGGGCGTCAAAGTGCCGTCTCATATTCCTCATGAGTCATGAATGTAACCTGATTAATGAGAGAATCCGTGACTGATAATAATGGGGTGTGTACATTATTTTATTTTGTCGTCGTCAAGGGCGCCTAGAACGTCTTTGCCAACAGGCACTTCACGGTAAATCTGCCGCTGAAAGGCAGACGAAGTATGAATACGTGGTATTTTGTCCGAATATTAAAACAAACTAAATAGTTAATTTAATATTATTAAAATTGTTCTCAAGTCACTTGTAATGTATTGAAGAAATTTTATGGCAAATGCCATTATAAAGCACAATTAATTGTTTCGTAGAAACAACATTCAACTCGCTGCGGCTGGCGGGGTTAACTAACCAGTCGATCGATCAAAGAGTTAACTATTCAATTAATACATTATTCCTAGCTTTCTTATCTGCGGCGCTTTGATGTCGTAGCGACGCGGAAGGCTGTATTCACGTTGCGTTTAAACTTAACAAAATTTTAAACAATTTGAATATATAGGTACTCGTAATATATTTCATAGTCTGTGTAGTTTATTATTTAGTTGCAGTCGTATATTATACTTTTATAGATACCAAAAAGCCAAAATAAAAATTGACATATGTTCCTAAAAAAGTACCAGGTTTTTACCTAATCAATAGACAGAAGAATTCAGAAACAATACTTAATTGATATACTGGGCATTATCAGATATATGGCGATATTATGAAAATTAATTTGCCTCTCTTTTGGAACTACATCTTCCGCATACCTCAATTCGTTGTGCGCTTAACGTGGCGAAATGTATGATGCCGGGGGCGGGACGCAGTCTCTCGTTGATACAAATAATGCTGTGCCTCCATTTATTCAGCAATGTCAAAACAAAACGAGGTTATCTCTCCGATCGCTCCGTTAATGTGCAGCTGTGCCAAATTATAATGATGAGTTTGCTTTCATTATTTTACGATTTTTTTAGTTTGCTTTGCGCCGTTGCGTTGTTGATTTCTCGGATATCCGTCTATAATAACTTCGTGGAGCATATACGCCATTATTTCCGTTGTCACGTCGGACCACCGTATTATGAAATAAAAATTCCCTTCTTAAATGATTATGGTTATATTTCAGCCAATTTAAAAATAATATAATATTTTTCCTGTATCATTTTGTTTATTGTTAAACATTGAAAACGGAATGAAATCACTTTATTTAGTTTTAGAGTTTATGATCATTGCGAAGACTTTGTTTTGCGAGTATGTTTGTTACATACATACAAACACGTTCCAGTGTGACCTCCTGTAGCCTAAATGGCTAGACCGATTTTGAATAGTGAGGTCTCATTCATTTCCTATTCTTGAATTTTATATATATAAAGTCAGTCGGAACCATTCAACTAATCAGTAGGCAGTCTACCAGCATAAGTATACAACGCGCTGTGACCTCAACAGGGCGGGAAGGGTCAAGGCAGTCGACTGACCAGCGCGGTACCGTTTTGGTTTGTATCGCAGTAAATAGCAGCGGACTTTTAAGTTGTTATTAATTAAACTAACCTACCGGATAAACTTTATACCGTTAATATTTTTTTCTAGGATATTATTTTTAAATAGTAGCTATCATCTATGCTTGAACATAATTGTTGTTGTTTTTTTAATAAACCATTATTCTTCATTTTTTTACTTATTTACCTATGCAATAAAAGTTATAGTACAAAGTCTACATCTAACTTTTATCTAAGGCTTGTTTATATTATATATACATATAAAATATCTGCATGTTTTATGTTCCATTATTAACTTAAAAACGGCTTGAGCGATCTAAATTAAAATTTTAGGAATAATTATAGGATATTGATAAAGAAAGAGAAAATTAGAGACTATAAAAAATTATTACAGGTATATAGCAAGAGCAGGTAATTGCGAAAATATCTGGCTTAAAATATCGGTGCACCTAATGAAAACTAATAAAATTTTAAAACATTATTTTAAAATTTTTCTGTCAGCGATCTTTTCAGCCATCTGCTAAGCCGCGGGCAACATCTAGGATAATAAATGCTTTTTATATGTATGCTAGGTGTATCTGAATGATTGGTTTAGAAACTATTATACCATAGCTCCGTCGATGACAATGCAGCCGCGGCAAAAAGAGTTACCGCTTTCATTTAAACAACAATGCCATATCTGATCTGAGGCCGGAAACATTCGCACGTTCATCCATCACATATGATTATGAACACTCCTAGAGTTGTACTTTTCTTGGGACATTGGCTATGAACTGTGTGGATATTTTGATTGGCAATTAAGAATCGGATGACGGCTATAAAGTCTTCAATATGACTAAATTCGATAATCGAATCTTAGCAACATTACGAACACAAGTTTTAATTGCACAATCATTTCAAATATTAAAAAATAACGGTAGAAACTATGTGTCGTATAAAAATAATTGTTAATAATCAAGTTATAGGCCAGATAGATATTGTGATAGCTCATCGACTAGGCATTATGTTGATAATAATCTAGGTATCAATTCATCGATTACATGGATTGTTATTAACATGAAACTTATCTTTAACTGCACAAAATAAAAAGCAACGAGTTTCTCCTGATAGTGTATAATTTCGTAGATAAGTGATTTAATACGTGATCTATTTTAATTAATCATCCTTTGTCAAATAACATCAAGCTATTTCACATTATAAGAGCGTGTTCACAATAAAAGTTACACACTACAAGAAATATAGACAAGAAAACGAGTATTCATATCTATTCACTGTGGTAGATACATAATCAATAACATGGCTGGACACCAGAGAGGTAGGCAGAAATTACGGATTTCCCTTTTGCGCGCTCCTTTCACACCTCTCTCGCTTCTTCTACATCCAATTAACAAATGTGTAAATTAATTTAAAAAAGCGTTATTTTGAGATTACGAATTATTTCGCAGGTTATACCAATCATATTCAATCACAACTTATCTTCGCAAACTTCAATAATTCCTTTTCATGGGTTCAAACGACTGCGTTATAATTAATATATCCTTGATATCTTGTTAGTTACTTCTAAACGCCTCAATAGTTCCAACAAGGTTGTACTATTAAGTTCAAACGCAAGGTAATGATCCCTTATTAGTAAATTAAGTACGTAGGTAACTCAGGCGAGTCCTTATAGAGCGCACCATCTGTCACGCGCCGACCCCTGCCGGAAGGTCGGGGTAACCGAAACACGACGCCCGCTGCTACAGAATATTTTTTTGTTAGGGTACCGTACTCTGCTGGACCTAGGCCTTACTCAATGTTTTCTATCATATGCTGTGCTCCACTTTTCGCATCCAAGTATTTCCCCTTTACGAAGTTATCGTTCCATCTGGAAGGAAGGCGCTTTTATTTGTGATTCTTTTGTGATTTCGTACGACGAAATTTAAAACATTCACCTCTACGCTACAAATATACCCGTATCCGTAACCCGTTTTTTTAACGTGTGGAAGATGCGAACCTTTGCATGTTCCGTGTTTGGGGCAACAAGGGGGTCTGTGGGACTCTCCCACGCTCAGAGTTGGCCCGTAACTCGTAAGGAGTTGGGCATACCCACTAAAAACCACACGTTCCATCGTGACCATTGTGGACGCCACGAGCGCATGACTAGCACGTTACACCGCCAAGCCCACTGGTCGCCCCGGGATGGGGCCCGGCATTGCGCCCTTTTCGGGGCGCTGCGCCCCAATAAATGTGGCGCTCCTCGAAGACGACACCATGCAATGCAGGTTCGGAATTCCCCGCCCACCCCCACTGGTGTAGCCTTGAGTAGAGGGCAAATGACTCTCTTAGTCCCTGTCTTAATAAAGACAGGGGCCCGCGGTCCTAGCAGTGGCGAGCCACTGGGATTACGCGCAGGACGTAGGATTGCGCGCCATCATGTGAGGTCGTGCTCACCCACGTCCCGTCCGGCGACCGCAACCCACCTAGTGGGTCGCGCCATCCCGGCCGGGCTTGTGCTCGCCGCCCGATGAGGCTCACCCTCGCCTTTCCCTGTCCTGATAAGCATGGTACTGAGCTTAGGCTCGCCTCCCTCAAAGACGCTCGTCTTAAAGGTGAGCGCCGCCCTCTTGTGCGAGCCCACAGTGGGCCCGCTGAATCGGGTCACCCGCAATCGGAGTCACGGGCTCACCTCAACACCCCCTATTCCCCTCCGGTGTTCGCGGGGCTTTCGCCCTACCCCGGTTCCACCTATCCGGGGGGGTTCCTCTATCCCTCACCCGAGGACGCGCCACGTTGGAGTTCACCTCCTGCCCACTAGGACAACCTAGCAAGGTTGTCCTAGTGGTTGTCCTAGTAGCAGGTCCGTGGATCCGTATCAAACTTAGATTTAGTCTGACATTTGAAAACTGATCATGATTAACGATTTCTAACTTGTTGCTATTAATAGTTGTTCAACATGAAAAGATCCTTTTGTACCAACTTCCTTAAATTATCTAATTTTAGTGGCCTCCTAAGGTAAACAGGACCTACCTACTATACGACGGAAAAAAGGAACAATTCTTTTTTTTGGCTATTGCAAAATTGAGTAAAATTCTTAGGAAATCATCATCATGCGCCTTTATGATCCTATAGGTCTTCCTCAATGCCTTCCATACAGGGTGCGG
Organism: Papilio alexanor hazarajatica; assembly: GCA_018246295.1. Taxonomy (NCBI): domain Eukaryota; kingdom Metazoa; phylum Arthropoda; class Insecta; order Lepidoptera; family Papilionidae; genus Papilio; species Papilio alexanor. The sequence continues at coordinate 17,540 of DWLR01001089.1, forward strand.
TCCTTCGCGCACCGCATCCAGAGACTTCCTGCCGTTCTTACGAGGTTATCAGTCAGAGGTTATCAGAGTCAGGTATCATAAGATTGATTATTATAAATTATACGGAACTCGTTGTGCGCATAAGCTATTCTTTCATTTCATTTTGTCGAAACGTTGTTGTTTCAGCATTAAGTTTAATGTCTCGATAAGTCTTCATTACCTGCAAGTTTTTGTTGTCTCGTGTGTTGCTCTAAAAATAATTCGCCACCTGGTTTCTCTGCATTTTTATAGTATCGTTATCATTTGCCATTTTGTACGTAATACGTATGTCTTAAAATTTCATCTATTTTTCATATTTTAATAGATTCACCTGTCATGTTTTTTTTCTATATATAGAAAAAGAGGGCTAACTTAGTTAAATGTTTAAATACATAAGAAAATTATTAAAATAATTTACCTGTGGAATTACCATCTTTTTACTGCGTCTAAAAACTGCGTCTAAAACTATTTAACTAGCTTAAAATATTTACTTAGAACTTAGTTTTTTAATATTCCACTGACAGAAATCGCACATCGTCTTGTCATGTAGGATGACCAAAATAAATCGATTCTAATCTTAAATAATCGATTCCAATTTTGTATTAGTTACGCAATTTATTGCTAACTGTAGACGATGGTAATTATACGAAGGATATTTAGAACAAGTTCGTAATGAACCGGTCGGATATGGTGCGACCGTTCCGCCTAGGCCGGCCTTTGTCGTCCTTTTGCGGGGGCTGAGCGGGCCCGATGCGGAATGCAGCTGACTCACGACTTGACGTGGGTTGCTTGAGGCCTAAAGCCGTTTGTGGAACAAAACGTATTTGTATTTTGTGTCGTAATCCAAGATGGTAAGTTAAACTGGATCGATTATAATCAATTGTAATGGTGTATGTCAAATAGATATTTTAGTTTCGAAATTTCACGTGAGAAAGATGTAAGTGTAGAAGCGGTAGACCTGGCCCTTATTCTATTTTTAACTGACTTAAAAAAAAGGAGGCGGTTCACATGTTACCACAAAACTTAGTCATTTATAAACCGATTAAAAAAAATGTTGGAAAGGGGACATTCGCGAGTGGGTCCCATTTAATTTTGAATGGTATTGAACCTTGGGTTCCGAAGATATACTGAAAATTGACGTATTGTTAGATTTGAAACAAGCCTTACTTGGGTTTCATGGATTTGTAATGAAACGTACCGCAGCTTTACAAAACTTAGTGAAAATTTGATTTAGATTTTGTTTTATTAATAAAAAATATAAAATGTTTTGATAGTGACTTTATGGAGAGGCAGTAATCATTAATCAGGATAAATCATAAACAATAACATAATTAAAACATTAACGACCAATTTGTGAGACAGACACCAGAAGTGCTTCTGAACGTTTCGACGGTACGTCAATATTATATCTATAATTGATTTTGATGATGACTAAATGTTGATTTATGACCAAATTACTTACTGATTGGAGTCATACTTTTATGGTCCTATTTTATAAAACCTTTAAAACTGTGTAAGACTTTAATAAGTAATCAATAGCTTAATAAGTGAGAGTGTAATTTAAGAAGTAATACGATCTAATGAAAGTTAAAGAGAATTAAACGAACACACGGACGAGTGTGAAAGTGATGAATGTGTACTGATATTGAACAAAGAATAAGTTATTTAGTGGACTCTTGAGACACCGAAGATGCATCAACGGTACCGACTCCCGAGACTTAATATTCCAAAGTGACTTCTGAATTTTTACCGTTGAGTGTAGTAATCGATTGCATTCCACCTTCTTTTTGTATTCATTTTCACCTCCATCAACTCCTCCTTTCTTCTTGAACTTATATTCAGTTGTTAGAATATTCGGGTGTCCCCTTAAAAGAAAACAATATCAATGCAAGTGCAACAATACTGTTTTATGGACTGGGTTCTTTATTGAGTAAAATCAATGCGATACAAGTTTAGGTGATAACAACAGAGGTTCTAATCTGTACCTAGAACGAAAAATTTGTCTTTTTGTAATGTACAAAATAGTCAGCCCTTTAAAAATTATCTTTTGACTTTGTCATGAACAAACAATACAAATCTATAGCACAATTCCACCAACAAAGTACGTAACTCAACTGAGAGAGTAGAGAGCAAACATATCAAGTTAGTGCTCAAAGTGTTTAGTGCTTAGCGGGAGAAAGGCCTCGCCTGGACGTGGGGCGGCGCAGGTCGTTCACTCTCGCATACCGCAAATAGCTGGATCCGGTCTTTTATGCTTTATCCCGGTTTCATTGCCTTAGAGTCGATTGGAGCCACAGTGCTGGCGAACTAATGCAAAAAAGAATATTCCGATTTATTAAACTTGTATTAAATTAACAAGTGTAGACATATCGAGTGACGTCAGTTTCGCGGTCACTTGGAAGACAAGGCCAAGTTGGCCTCCAAAAAGCTTGGTGTGCTCAGTAGATCGAAGCAGT
>DWLR01001090.1:0-19991 GCA_018246295.1 Papilio alexanor hazarajatica
AACACAACGTAGAACAAAGTCCTAATCTAGACGATCACAAATGATATTTATCACTGGCCAAATATAAAATAAACCTTTAGAAAGATCAAAATGATTTACATCTTGGTCATATATATTTTTGAAGTCGATTTTATATCGACTTCTACTTATTTCACTCCGAAAATTCATACATGGTGTGAAGGAGTGATGAAGGTGGAAAGGGGTGATCGTTACATCATGTATAAAACAATTTGGCATAGACAATTAGATAATGGCTTCTCCGACAACTTGATGTGGCGTTAGTATATCCTTTAAACAATTTCCGTGGGGCGGTGGAATTAATGAACATATTATAACGTACTGCGTTGTATGCAATGTGTGCAAATGACTATGAAACAATTTACCAATGTGTCTACTCTATTGCCATACCATGCATATATATAATAACTACATCTATATCTGTAATAAATTATAATGTTATAAAGGTACATATAATAATAAACTTCAGTCAGGAAATAGTTTGATTATTTGACGACTTCACAAATCTTAATACCGCGATTTAATGTTATACAGCACCATGTAGTTCGTAATAAATTTATATTCTTAAAAATAAATAGTTTTCTTTTTAAATAACCTTAAAACGAAAACGAAGCTTTATTAAAATAATAACAAAGGGATTCTATTGTGTACCGGCGGGAATTTTGCACAACTTTAATAATCTCTTAAAAAGGTTTAAGGCCTACTTTCTTTATAATCTTAACTTTCCTTTATCTCAAGTCCTAAAGAACTTTAAGCCACTTAGGAAAGAGAACACAGTATTAGTTAATTGTAATTTAATAGGTTAGCTGATGGCAGACATCGTTTGAGAATACATTTTTTGTAAATGATTTTGTTAAAAAATTTAACCAACTGGACAGTTTTTGTAGTATTTTAGATGTTACGTTTCGAATTAGGTAATATTAAACCCTTTGAGTTACTTTACATTCGTAAAACAACAAACACCAAATGTTAGCATTACAGCAGTAGTAGTTTTGCCCGACTCTTATATTCAAAGCACATATTCCATTGCATTTATTTCAGATATTACTTCATATATATGTTTATTTCTTTGATGTTATAAATAAAGAAATAACTATAGCCAAAAACACTTAATATTACAATGCCAACATGTCAATGCCCCTTTTTGTTAATAAACTAAAATTTATTAACAAAAACGGGGGAAATGTGCCATAATCGCCACGCCTGGCAGACGGGAATTTTGTTAATTTATGAACTTGCTAATGATACCTGTAGTTAAATTAAATTAAAACTTCAACACACTTTCAAACTAAAGTCTACGAACTTCTTGTCAACAAATAGAGTACATACTCGTATACAAGGTTGGGTTAATGATCTGTGGAAGTAAATGTTGCGAACTCACCTTGTAATTAATGAGAGCAATATAAACTTTATACGTTTTGAAGTAATGGCACCCTTTGAGGAAGCTTAGTCGCTATATCGCAGACTTCTCAGAATTGTTATGTAAACTAATATGGTCCATTTTATAATACTTAAAGGCAATGCTGTCATTTGCGTATAAAGGTCAAGTATACCAAAAGAATTGTCCCTTGAAATTAATATAAAAATAACGTAATTTCTAACTACAGTTTAGAAAGTTTTTTTTTATGAAAGCCATTTAATATTGACTATAGTATTTATTTTTATTTATCCATATAATATTCTCAGTATGGTGGAACATACTGCGATCGCCAACCCGCCTGCCAGCGTGGCGGTTACGGCACATCCCCCCCCCCCAATGATGCGATCAATGAGGGAAGCCTACGTCCAGCAGTGGACGATCATAGGCTGACGTGGTAATATTGACTATAGATGAAAAATACTGTGCTATTGTTTACTTTTTAATTAATAATTTCTAAATATGATTTTTTAAATAGCCGGTACTTTGAGTATTTATGTAACAATCTATACCCTTGACTTTCTGCTGTTTCATTAAATAAGTATATGAGAAGACCTATTATACTCCTTTTGGCTTCGAGTATCGTCATCATCATTTTGGCCTATGGTCGCCCACTGCTGGGCGTAGGCCTCCCCGAATGATCGACACAGAGATCGGTCCTCCGCCATCCTCATCCAGTGCACTCCCGCAGCCTTGAACAGATCAGTCAGTCCATCTTGTGGGAGGCCTATCTACGCTGCGATGAACTGTGGACTTGTGTTTTCCTGTGTGACCTCCAGGAATGATGTGATCCGCAGTAGAACCAACATAAGGACACATTGCTCGCAAAACCGATGGGTCAGAAAAGTCCTGGAATGGCAGCTACCTGTATATGTTCGCAAAGAACTTTCTATATTAATGGTGTTTTGAGCTTCGAGTAACACGATTTGAAATTCCAAGACAATTCGCTAAATTTTCTAAATCATAAAAAAATTTCATGGCGAATGCAGATTCGAATAATAGAAATGTTTTCCAACTACGTCCATAAGTAAAAAAGTCTGTATTAAGCTGAGCAATATGAATGATGTTCAATTTCCTTAACGACTGTAATAAAACTCCTGGCACAGGTTAGTCGTAAACAACTTAAAGAGAAAATAAGGGAAATGGAAGTAAATATAATTAATTACATAGGGTCAAATTGCTCGCAAACAATTGGTGGAATCAAGCGTTAAAATTTTAAGGAGATAATTAGTGAGGAGAAGTGTCCCAGCAGGGCAATATTTAAAAGTAAATTGAAGGAGTGTCTAAAAAACATATCAATTGACAAAAATAAGTAACAATATTGTATGTAGGTATATTCATACATATTGTGTGTATTTAATGTTGGTAAAAGTTGGCCCTTTTAATTTTATGTTATTTTATGTCATGCCCTTATTAGTGTATTGAGTAAGTGCAAATATTAAATCGCCAAAAAACTGCTAGTCACATTGACGAGGTATCGAAAACTTTTACTCGTAAGTCTGTAAAACGTCCTAAAAGAGCTAGGATCTATCAGAATGTTGAGACAATAAAGAAATGTTAAATTAAATACAGTCGTAATCGACAAGCATGTATGCGAGAATCCATGTGTTTATAGCAATAAAGATGTTTTATTTTGTTTTAGTAGAGTTTTGTGACCGCGGTAGGTCTTACAAATTTTAAATAATATACACTAGCATAAGTAACATTTTATGACATATAACTGTGGACGAGAGTAAAAACCAAGCAATATTACTTAAAGAACTTGGCATGTTTTGATCTAATTTAAAATTTCTAACGAAAACAACTTCAGCTTCGATACAAAAAATCATCAAAATTGCGAAGCCTAAAACGTTAACATGATTTATTAATCTATTCCAGCACTCAAATTAATATCCTCAACTTGAATATAGGAAGCCAACAGAACTTTTTTCCAACAAAACATTACACAGGTTGAAATTTATGGAGGACGAGAAATGTTTTATACGTCTATACAACGTTTTTTTTTTTTATTCTATAAATTAATTGGAGTTTTACTGATTTATTTAACAAAGTTTTCTACTTACGTCGTTTTTTTTGATTACAAGTTTTTTAAATTACGTCTGGCCTTATCAAGTTTTTGCTCTTATGTAGAGACCTGAATGTCGAAGCATTGTGTTCAATTATAGTTTTTTCTTTTTTTTCTTGACTGATAGGACGAACTTTCGCAAGTGTATTTGTGTATGTCCTTTCCATTGTGACCACTTATAGCCTAAACGGCTTGACCGATTTCAAAGAATGAGGTGTCACTGGATTCGTATTCTTTTCCGGGATGTTATACTTGCGGTCTGGTTCATTGGTTTTTTTAAATTAACTATCGCTTGTGCCTACACTTTATCCACAAATCTATCAAACTTATTCTTTTTACTAACCACAAATTTCCTCATATTATTACTATTAACAAGAAGGTGTAGGCGTCCCCCAAGATTCGCAATTCGTAATATTTTTTTTAATAAATACTAATACAAGAAGGTGGCAAACGGGTAAGCGGTCACCTAAATAACCGCTACCCATAGACATCTGCAACAAGCATTTGCGAGTTGCAGATGCGTTGCCTACCTTTATAGACAGAGAAGGGGAGAGATAGAAAAATGAACACTACCCTCTCCTATCTATCCCCTTCCCCGTCAAATCCTTCTTCTTTTTCCATCCTTTCCTAATTAGAAAAGGATGAGAAAGGGAAGTGGACTAAAATTAGACCTCCGGCACCTCACTCCTCAGACGAAACGCAGAAAACTTCTACTTCACGCCGGAATACGAAGTAAAATAAATTTCAATTAAAATTACTACGCAATATATTGTGTAAATACTTATCACTCTTGTTTAAAGAGTCGTTTGTGTAGACATTTAAGTTGAAATGCGGTTTCCATAATGGTGCTTTAACGGTTTTATGGCGAATAATAACAGTTACCGTAAACGTCTGCATGTCCGTTCCTAGTGATATGATTACACTGAATACCGAGTTTAATCTAGCCGCCGGCATTAGCTGGATGGCAGTAAGCTTTGTAATTAGGATATATGAAACCTTAAAGAATTTCAATTATATTTATTTCTAATGTCAATGTGCAGAAGCTTTATGTTTTATAGAAAATAGTCAATGAACCATCCTTACACATTTCTTAAATATCAATAGTATATCTAATATTTGTTAACTGATGAGGTTGTTGTCATGGTAATAATTTGAACAGGTAAATAGCTTAAATTCAGAATTTTTCAATGTATGATATTCGATACCAAACTAAACAAGTTGTACTAACCGATAAATTAGTGTATGGTCCAATCTGGTAACAAATATAGGTCTCGAACAGAGGGTTTCGTGGAAGTCCTCCAGCCTAGTTACTCTTAAAGACATTTAGTCCCGTCTTCAGACCTTATGTCATAAACTTAGTTTAAAGTCCCACTATCAATGTTATCAATCGGTGGAAATTTGTGAACTGAATGAATCATTAATAATATGATGTTTCATTTTGGCATAGTTTATAAATTATCGAAGAAAAATCGAATAGTGAACTGAATTTCTGTGTATTAAATTTTGCTGACGCAATAACCTTAATGTTTAACTAATAATGGAAGATAATAATTATATATTCATCAATGAATAAGTTTTTTTTTTGTTGGACATGATTCATGAAAATGGTAACTGGTTAGTTTATTTCACAGCAACGATTTTCACAATCTGACGGTTATATATCTTACACTAAATTTGCTTCATAATGATCTTGACTGTAGAAATATAAATAAATTTACTGCCCACGAAATCGAAACAGATTAGCCCAAGGAATTAAATTTTGAGAAAACTTTCAAAAGAGCATTACCAAATTGAAAAAAAATAAACGCTTTTTGTTCATTCTGATTTAATGGGTTTCAAATTTTGCAAATTATTTTTCATTTCGTAAAAACGTCTTGCAAAAAGCCAAGCCGTAAATCAAATAAAGTTACGACGAACTTAGTGACTTGTTTAAAAACTTACATGAAATTAATTGTTCAACGACTTTAAAAATATTTCGGTAAATAAAAGTTTCAGTATATCTACAACAAAATGATAAAGACAAGCTAATGTGTATCTATTATCCGATGGTAGAATGGTGAGCCGAATAAAAATATGTTGAAAGAGTGTGCTTGGAATCTCGCACACGCGGTACAATTAAAAAAACAGAATATTCTGCACGAAACCAAACACAAATAAAAACTACGGTGGTAGTTAGGGACTCTTAGGAGAGAAGTTAGCCGATGTACAATACAGTTATTTCACTCTCATTCGCAGCTATGTTCATCCTGTGGATTTTCTGACTTACACGTTATGGTTATGTAAGAACTTTTGTTGGGGTGAGAATTCGGTTCGGGTCCCTAGTTAAAAATTTTTCTAGATATATCCACACAAATAACTTACATAGTATAACTATATGTAGTATTAGTTTTTGCAATACTAATTTTGCTTGTATATAATCCTTTCCTCCTTTGACTACGCCTATAGAATTATATAAAATGAAGTGATATTAAGTTAAACCATGGTATAATTGGCCCGCCGCGCTTTCCGTTGCCTTGAATGAGTGCTGTTGAAAATCAAGCTTAATTTGTCTCTAGTTCCGACCACCATATTATGGTAAAACGTGACACGCTTGCGCTAAAATAAATCGAATTTGCGGTAAATTGTATTCATTCAGTATTATAATGTATTTTATTTTGTGTATTTTTATAAGTAAATTTTGACTTTTTTACTCACTGTAGAAAATGTATTTTATTTTATAATTAGTGGCGAGTTGAGACACCACAGTAAGACTGCTTTTTGTTTCTCTTTCGCCAAAGAAGATCGCCCGAGACCGATTATTATCGTAATCAGATTATTATCATAGCTTAATATTTGAAATATAATTAAAAATATTTCTGTATAATAAAAAATTGAAATAAAATTGAACGTACCTATTTCTCGCAAATCAGTGATGAAAAAGGTCCACTGTTTGTTCGTTGTGTGCTGTTGTTTGATCAATGGAACAATACAACAGATCTTTCGGATATAGGCGTAAAATGTTAAATGCGAGAATTGGGTTGCGTCGAGCTTTGTTCAACAATTCCGTTTGTGTGGCATGGAATCCGACGACGAATATCAAGACAATAGACTCGCTCAGGTCTCTGAGCGAGTAATGTAGGTACATACAAACGTACCGAGCGGTACGTTTGTATGTACATTTAAACAACATTTTCTGTTGTTTGTGTTTTTAAAGGTAATAAATGACAATATCACACTTTTTATATGTAATAAATATGTGTTACAGTTAATGTAATTTTTTTTACCATTCCAACTAAGATTAAATGCTTTTGCTAGAATTGTGCGAGAAGCGACAATAGTCGAATGGCGGGCGGGATTCGAACCCACGATCTAACCTTCGAATCCTTTTAAATCCTATTTAGGATACCTAAACCATTAGGCTACCGCTTTAATTTTAATGATGCATTAATAATAACCGATCATTATTATTAGCGTCTGAATACACAGCTTAGGAAGACCTCTCGCAAGATGAATCAACGACAATCAAGATTGCAAGAAGTGCGCTGGATAGATCTTTGTGGCGATTTATGAACGAGGCGTATATTGAGTAGTGGATATAACTACTCATTAGAGGTTCCCGCAACCATGACCAGATCATGTGTCTATCTAATGCCTACCCGAGCTATGTTGACGTGGCCACAGCTATATCAAGAGCTTTCAATCCCATCAGCCATAACAAGCAGGGACCGCAGAACGCGAAATTAAGTATGAGAGAAAATATATGAGGAACATGCAAGAACAAAAATGAAATTTTATTAGTTATTGCAAGTACATTATTGGTAAAGTAATCGAAAGAAATAGGGTCTAAGATTAAGCAGTAGGTATAATTTAGCAAGGATTCTCAAATACTGGGTAAATTCTAAATAGTAATTATATTTGTTTTACATTAAATGTTGTTTTTTATTTGTATTTTTTGGTTAATAATTTTAAGATAGCATTTTTTAATTTTTTTAAAAACAATAATATTTCAATTGTTCTAGCCAATCCGTCCACCAGGGGAACGTTGTAAAATGAAATAAAAATGCGTCACGTCTATTAAACTAAAAAAGGCACCATCTTGTTTGTTGTTAAATGTATTTCATTTCCTCTTAGAACATTTTTCCCGCAGTAAAGTTACGTAAATAATGTATAAAAGAATATCTTGTATATTATGGTTGTTCGGAGAGAATCGGACGAAAAGTTGTTCATGCTTGTTCTTTGTATGCATGTTTGTAAACATAATTCACAATCTCTATAAATATCCTGATACGATGTTGATTCATGTGAATTACCAGTTGCATGTTATATATTTTTCCAAGGGATAAAATTAAACGCATTTTCGCTCCAGCTTCCGTGTCTCAGAAGGGTAGGCAGTAATTATGAATTTACATTTTTATAAACAATAGAAATTTTATTTTTACTGCATAAATTTAGTATTATATACGGCTAAGGTAATATTCTTTCTAGTCTGTCAGTTATACAAATCCCTGAAAATAACTGTATACTTTAATTAATATTTAAGTTGCCCCTTCAAATATCATAAATCGTGCTATTATCACATTCCGCGCCACTTAGCACCACATGCGGTCTACCGAATTATTACGAAGGGTCAGGTCCTGAGTCGGCATTTTATCTTACACTATATACTCTTATAGCAGCCTTGTTATCGCTGTAATTGATTTCTTTTTAAATAATTAATACGAATAAAAGTCTAAAGTAAATATTTTATTTTGAGTAACAGTATATTAGAGTAAGGAAATTAAGGAGCAAAAGGCCAGCATAGGGATGACAAGATTATATTGACTATGATTATGACAAGATTATAATGATTATGAGAAGATTATAACATAGTAACGAGGCATACAATGGCATGTGACCAGGAATTTAAGGTATTAATTTGGAAGGAATAGTTGGTAGATGACATGAGCAAGAAAGAAATTACTACTCAGATAACAATTGATACAAAGGCGTAGAAGAAGCAAACGTGTACCAATCCCACTTACACGTGGGAACAGAGTACGATAATGATGTTTTCAATAATTAGATAAGATAGTACGAAGAAGACTAGATTAAGATAGTATTTTTTTAGGAAATTAATTCTCTGTTGTGATAGCCAATGGCTTAGCATTAAAGATTTGTTTCTTCTCGATTTTTTGACGCCACGATTATTTTCTATTCCGAACAAAAGTCCTTTGTAAATTCATCATTATCAGAAGAATTTTTGGACTAAAACCATGTGCGGTATAAAGTTTTCTTCAATTCTTCGTCCACGAATTGTGGATAATTTCATCTCCTGTCCAATTCATTTTTTTTCTAGCCCAAATTTCACGTCATTTTCTTCGACGACTTTGTTAAAAATATTTGAAAGATAAGTGTTTAACTGCGGCCCAGGCTGTGTTGTCATTTCTACTTATCTAACGCTCAACAAACTTTTGCAAACAAATTAGTCTAAGAAATAAAACGGATAATTTGACTGTGGGAACTAGTTCAAACCCTTTTTATTTTCTGTAACACATCAACGAAATATGACTTTCTTATTTGTTGTCTGATAGTTGGGTGGTAAGGCAGTATATTGGATAACATTTTGAAATGCGAAACCAGCGGTACGGCTAAATTGAAATACACTCAGACCCTTACATAAGACTGTGCATAATTGATGTGACGTCATAAATCGTATCATTATCACTTTCCGGGTCGTTTGGTATTACTCACAATCGTGTTAATAAACCCCGAGGGATATAGTCTTAAACCATGAAGCATATACATATACTGAGTACTAACTAACCCAACGAACTTTGACCTGGCCAAATTTTGTAGTGGTCACTTAAAAAAGCGTTTTGAAATATATAAATACGAAACAGAAAATAACACATTCCAAGGTCGTAATAATTTTAGGTATGTTTTTTGTTTATATGTGTATTTTTTGGTTTTGTTGCATTTTGTGATGAATGATTTCAAAAAATGTTAATGTGTGTCAAACGTTTAAATCAATAAAATAATATTGAAAAAAAAAAATCATTTAAGCCCGAATTTTTATAATTTTTCCTCATCTCACATCAAAATTATCACTTTTCTTCAGAAATAAAAGAAGAGAAAGAAAATAGCCAACAGACATCCAGTCTTTTTTTGTTTATATAGGATTTTTTATGTTGTTATTTAGTTGGTCAATTTAGTTCTATTTAGTTGTTTGCGTGTACTCAAAAACTTACTTCCTTCGCCGCAAAACTCAAACAAACTCGTTAAAACACTTCGCGAGTTTCCCGTAACGTTATTAGATTCAGAACGTTGATACTTGCAAAATATTATTGTTGGTCGAACGAAAGCAATCTCAACTCCAAATTGAACTTTACGTTATGGGAATTACAATTCACATCAAATGGAAAATTTTATGACATAGATGACGTTTATGTGCATTTTTGTATCAAATAAAAAATGGTTCTAACAATATAAATAAAATACGTTTCGTTTTGATTTGAATAATTTTGTATACAAGATAGTTGAACTTAATAGTCTATTGAAATTGATTTTGTGATTTAAAAATAATCGTATTTCAATATCGATTTCGATTTTGAGCTCGTATTTGAATTGGTCTGGCCAACGATCTGGTCAAAGGTCTGGATTAGGGCAGTAGAGGACCGATCTTTGTGACGATCAATGGGGGAGGCTTACGTCCAGCAGCAGACGACCATAGACTGAGATGGATGGATAGATGGATGGATTTGAATTGAACCATTCTGAAATTAACTTATAAAAGTTCGATTTTAAAATATTTAATCTTTGTTATAATTGATGAAATCGTGCAGGATGCGCCTTAAGTCGTTTTTACAAAGCTATTGAAATCGCGTTAAAAAAAAATTAACCTATTAAAAATGTAAACCACATAGTGGTGATGCAATTGTCATAGTTTGTAACAGATAAATCCGAAATGGTGTTAACGAAACATGTTTAATTTAAAATTATTTAAAGTTACGGTTTCTCTGCCACATGTTGGCTTACGGCAGATCAAAATCACAATGACCGGATTTAAAACGTATTGTTTAATAAAAGCCATGCATAATCTGTTAAGGCATGAGTTTTCACATAAAGAATATTTATAAGCGGATTTACATATAATGGATACAAATTAAATGAAAAAAAAAATGTAAAAACTATGTTGTGGTTTTTCGTACGGGGAAAGTTTAAAAGTGTAAAACACTTTTTAAGCTTCGATCGCTTAATAAAAAATCATTAATTGTGAAAACATTACATAAACTTTTACTTTACTTTCACTTTCCTAAAAAGGATATTAATAAAAAAAAATTAAGTAAGAATCGCAATGAAAAACAATATTTTATCCAAATTTTTAATTAATTTATTTTACGGAAATAGCAAATTAGTCTGTACAATAATTGCTCGCTTATCAGTTATTAGATAAATAGATAAATAAGCACCCACGTAGTCCTTTGGGGTGGGCAGATATTACGAAATTCCGTATCACACACGTCTCTCAATTCCTTTACATGCATACATGATTGTTGGTTACGGATTCGGTGTTTAGTTCTAACAACCAGCCCACGCTTTGCTGGAGTAGCCTGATAGATGAATGATAAATAAAATAATTATTACATAGTCTAAAATTCTCACTTATAAAACAGCTCCCTATTGCTGAAAGTATTTTTAAAATCGGTTCTGTAAGGGACAAACATAAAATTATTTCTATTATACTTAAAGAATTCTATTTAGAGTATAGTTTATAGCAGTTTTCTAATTATAGTAGTATAAGAGACAAAATAATTGCACGATTATTTTAGACAAAGCAATCTCAAGTTTAACATTTTAGTATACAACGGTGACAGTACGGTGTTAGCATCGTCTGGTATACGGCCCAATAAAATGCCCACTAACGATCCGGAGGTGCAGCGAATGTTCGGCGAACGTTCGGTGAACGATCGCGCGCCGCGTCAAGTGGCCTGGAAAGCGATAACCTTGCAATTTATGTCCGCACTATTTGAATAGATCGCGTTCTATGTTGCCAACTGAATTTCGACTGAAATTGTATAGGGTTTTAATACTGCCTTAATACTAATCAAGTAATAATCCTAGTTTCAATTACCCCAATGTGCAGACAAAAGTATTTTTGCCCGACTGAGAGGAGGTTCATTTTTTTGCTAGTATGTATATATGTACTTGACTGATTCTGACGAGTGAGGTATGGCACTTTATTTTTTAGTAAACACGGGCACCGTATATGTTGAAGAAGAGAAAGATATACTCTGTTAAAAAAGTATATGACGCATATGGATTATACGTGAATGTAGTAAATTATGAATCATCAAAATTATCTTTAAAATATTTGTATTCATATTTTGAACAAAAACGTAAATTCGGATTAAGGATGTAATTTTATTTGACACAATACACAAGCTACCGCACCGCCATTTTGCCTTTCCTCGAATGATTGTAAATTTTATTTACACGCGTCGTAAGAAGAAACGATGGGGAACAGCTTTATAACAATAAATAAAAGAGCAGATGGGCTGTTTCATTATCATCATTTTCGTAAATTTATTGTTGAAGGAAAAGCTAAATAAAAAGGATCAACAAACAAGTAAATGTGTTTATTCAACTGTGACTTCGTGGTGAAAGGAGATTTTTTTATAGGATAAGCAATGGAGAAGCGGGTTCGCTTGACGTTAAGCGATGATCGATATCCATGACACAACACCAGAGGAGCTACGAGTTTGTTACCGGCCTTTAAAGGCCCACTCCTTGTAGACTCTTTTCCAGAAGGACTCTTAATGTCACCGCTTATTAAATCCACATGGAAACATCTCCGAATTTTACAAAAATATTCTAGTCCACCATCATTTCCTTTGTAATTGTATACTTCGTAATGTTAAAATCATATTTACATTCTTCATAAGTTGAATGAGTAGGGACGATTTTAAGATCTAAAGTAAAAGTAATTACAAAGTGTTCAGTACTTCAAAAATCTGTTTTGTTTATAAGTAAATAAGTTGGACGCAGTTGTTGGGAAAAGTCGGTAAGTTAATAACACAACGCGTGATTTGACAAAACTTTACTAATACAGTCTTCGTAAGAAGGCGTCCCCTTATGTAAAAATGGTCCGAACATATGAGAGGGATCGGAGTTTTTAAAAGTTAAATCTTGTAATAAGACTAAAAAAGGTTATCAAATTTGCCATAGGATTATTTTCATAACAAAACTCGTAGCACGATTAAAATAAATTACGACAAGAGAAAATAGAATTCGAATTATTGTTTATTGTACTATATTCTATACTAAATATATTTTATTTAAATAAAGAAGAAAACTTACAACTTACACATGTAATGTGTTTAAAAATACTTTTTAACAAATGTCATCATAAAAAGTAAGCGAAGAACTATTAATCGCAGAAAAACCAAATCAAGTAAAACAAAATTACAATATAAGTAGCAATAGATGAGAAATATTCATTTATAAGGCTTTGGTCGTAAGAGAACTAATTGTTTTAACATTCTTTATTTTAGAATTCAAGTCATAATATTTGTTAAACATTGCTAATACTAACTCAAAGTAAGTTCAAGATTTCGAGACTTAACAATAGTGTTGGAAACATTTGGATAAACAGGCTCTTTATAGTTTCAGTCGACGTTGAAATATGAAGTACATTATGCAAACGAAACCAGAAACTTTGGCAATAAACGTAACATTTACGCTTAGTGTCGTGAAATGTCCCAAGTAGTAGCATTCTTGTTACATTTCATTAACATTTCAGTGCCTTGTTTTAGGGTACTTTACGAAATATTTCTTATTTAAGAAGGAACCAATTTTTTTATTTGCTTCTATGTGAACATTATTACACGTAAACATATGCGACAAAGGAAAGGTTGATATAGAAGGCAGTATTCTAGTCTTTTATAAATTTTCCGGTACGTTTGTGTGTGACTGTACTCCAAAACAGCTGGGCTGATTTTGATGAAATTGTACGTGTGAGTGTGACTGACATTGCCATCGGGTTCCAGGAGTTCTTGAACAAGTCAGTTTTAATGGACGACAATATTTTTTGGATTATTACGATTATGATGAATATGAACATTAATGATCATTTCATGTGTACATTTACGAGACTATATTAATCCTTTATTCGTACAATCCAAATACAGCGACGGAATTTAAAATATTTAATTTCCTACGCGAATATATTGCTGCTATTTTCGTTTTTATTTTTTTCTTATCCATATCAAAACTTACCTGTCGTTTTGACTTTACCCATGTATATGTTTAAACGTATGGTCATGTATACGAAAATAGTTTTTCTTCTTAAAAAAATAAATAAATAACGAAATAAATAATTCTATACATATAATTAAATCGTAACTGATCGGTGTCTGTACATGGAAAATAAATTAGCAAAACTATTACAGGGGGTATTTACCAATGCTATAGAACTCAAAACAGATTTTTAAATTTTTTGTCTGTTTGTCTGCATGTCTGTTTGTTTGTTACATTGTTCGCGCTTATCTCAGAAATGGCTCAATAGATTTGGATGCGGTTTTCGCCAATGTGTAGTAATTAGCTTCAATCGTTAGACTAAGTTTTTATTTCATCTAAATCGGTGCATAAATAAAAAAAATATATCAATTTAAAGTGTTACGTCAAAAAAACCCTTCAGAAAAAATTATATATTTTATCCTGGAAAAATGTACGGTTTCCGCGGAACGTTTTTCACCTAGATATATGTATATGTTTACATATAGATACATCAATATTGAATTCCACGCGGACGAAGTCGAGGGTAACAGCTATATAACAATAAAACGAAGGTGGAAGCGCGGCGTCCACCACACGCTGCGCCTTTACTATGACCGCCGCGCCGTCACCCAGGAGACCGCACGCGGGCGGAGCGATGAAGCGAGTCGGGTGTATAGTTTTGCTAACAAATTTAAAAATCTCGTTAGCATATTCGGCAACTGCGATGCTTTCATCGGTCGTCGATAGGTGGATCTAATGACGGAACTTTTATGACGATTGATGGAGAAGACCGGTAGTGGATGAAGGTTGACTGGTAATGATGTTCATACTTACAATATAAGACGAGACAGTCATTGGATATCATAATCAAATAGATAACTAAAGGTAAAGATTTTCATTAACTACTTAGTTTAAATAAGAGGAGTAAGATTTAACGATGTAAATAGAGTTTTAGTTGTATAAATCTTAGTTAAGATTGAGTTTCCGTAGACCAAACTTAAGACGGCTAATTATTTTAAGTGACACTGTTATCCAGTTCGAACGCTGCAGCGCTTTGTTATAGCTGAATTACATTAATTAGTGCAATGAGATTGCGTAATACGACAAAATGTATTTAGTGTGATATCTCTAGAGGAAATCTTGATGTTCAACATAAATTAGTTAAGTAGTTTTACTGCAACCAATGTATTCGAGGTAAGAAGACTATGATCTATTTTTTCTCGTGATTTAATAATCAATTACCATATTTGATATATTAAATTATGTTTTCTTGATTAAAAAGCTTGAAATGTATTTAAATGTACGTTGAAAATAAGTTTTGTTAACATCTTTGGTAATACATACGTTTAAGAAATACGTGTAATCTAGAATACATAGTATGTACAAAACTGATTTTATGTTTTTCATTTTAGATGAAGAAATATTGTATATAGAATAAATTTGTGATATATATTTTATATTATGGATTGATAGACTCTGTTATTAATTATGGTGTCGGTGTGGTGTTGGATAGAACTTTTAAGTCATATTTATTTAGTCTAATTAAAAATTTAAGAAAAGAATAATAAAAAAGATAGTGGGCAGGATTATATTAGAAACGTGTAAGAAAGATTATATGCAATTGTTAAGAATATGTAAAATTTTACCTATAGAACAGAGAGATAATGAAATATAACCTTAAAAAAATATTTTCGCCTGGAATGTGAAAATAAAGCACAAAATAATTTAAGTACCAAACGGGTTAGGGAGGGTAAATTTGTACAGGTTGAGGCTACTAACTATTACGGGGATAGGTGTAATGATTATTTTGTGCCAAATTTATGTAACAACATAGCATGGCTGAGAACTGATAGTAGCTTACATACAAAAAAGCCGTTAAAAATAAATTAAAACAATATCTTCTGCCACATTGAATAATTTAAAAAAAGTTAAATAAGTTAAAAATAGCACAGATTTTTTCTTAGGAATAGACAACATTTAAATTTAACTATTAAAGTAAATGATATAAAGTACATATTTGTTTTATATTGTTTATCTACGATGTAATATAAGTCCTTATTGCTAAGCTAGTCCAATTATATATGCAGGATTTGTACCTTTCCAGTCGTTTGTGTTTCGATTAGATCGTTGCGTGGAGAGAGGAAGACATGATTGTACGAGCCTGTATACGAGGCGTTGATGCTTGGAGATACTCGTATATGAGGCTTTTGTGAATAAATCCCCTAAAGGCAAAGGGAACTATGTCGATGGACAGAATGTAGTGACGTATTCCTAGGTGCAATGCAGCGTTGTATTCATAGTTGTTTCAAATTGCATTTTACATATCTTGAAATATAAAATGATTCTTAGTTTGATCTCATTTTTTACTCTTCAATATTATTCTGATTATGTTGAAACTTTTTGGTCAAGGCCAAGGAAAAATCCATCGAAAAAATTGTTACAATTATCAAATGACGAACTATAAATATATAAATTGACCTAATCAAATATGGACTTATATCTTCCCTACCAGACATAAAATTCCATATAAAATTAAAAAATATCATAACGCGTCCTGTTTTTGAAATGAATTAGCATTGATATGTTTTCGCCCCCACAAGGGTTCACGTTCCGACATGAAATATGCGGCTTTTAACTTTACAATGTATCAAAGAAAACTGAAAAACATTTGGGGTTAAGTTCATTTCCCGAAAAGGGTAATTTTGTACAGATTTTTGTTTACGAAAAGGCATTTTCAAAGAGAAAAGACGTTAAAATATACAGGTTGATCTTTGAAAAGTATTCACTCAGAAATAAAATAAAATTATTGATTATATGTATGTATGTATAAAAAAGAAAAAGGAATCAGGAGTGAAAGAAATCGAAATTTATCCTAGTATTAATTTAAACTCACAAAATTATCAACACTTAAATAATAAAGTAAAGCCAAACGGAGTAAATCTTGCAGCTCTTTAAAGTGATATTTTACAATAAAAATTACCTTATAATTAAAATAAATCGAGACATCCTAAAAAAAAGTTAATTAATACACCCGTCACTAGCGTTGCAAAAATAACTTCGTAAATAAAGTCGCAATTTTCGTTAATATTTTTAGAAAAATAAAAAATGGTTTAAGTGTGTTAATCGTAGGAGGTAGGAGATATTTACTCCGGAATTTTCTTGAGGATTTTCGAAGAGCTACAATTTTGTACTAAATTAATTTAATATATAGTAAGTCTAATATTTTACACTTCGTAGCTTATAATTTTTTTGGCTATTTCTTTATGAAATATTGCCGGTACCAATTTACCGCCATCATCAAAAAAATTTGCTCCGTTTGCTATATTGCCAGCGCTATTATCCGTAGTTTAATGCGTATAATCCGTATACGTAATAAGAATATCGTAATTCGTATTTAATAACGATAAGAAAAAAAACTTTTAAGGTTACAAATTAACATTTGTGTATTAAGATTATTTTAATCGACACATTCATGTATATAAAATGATATGATAGGTTTCATATCAGCCACGACAATTTTCTGATAATACCATCTAAACTTAATGCCTATGCTTGGAAACAAAGCAATCCAATAAGTGTACTAATTACCAAATTCTGTCGAGCACAAAAGGGTTACGATTAACAATTCTGTAAATATACCACTGTTGGTTATTCTAAAGTAATAATATTTGTTTTTGAATTGGAATTTCTAAATGGGAATAATTAGGCCACAGTAAGACGCACAATTATTGCGCCGTGAAATTAGTTTTGGGATTGGTCATAGTTTAATTGTTTGAGTTGAGGTGAAAATATGTTTTGTTTTAGGATAGCGGTCACTTAAAGGAAAAGTGTGCTTTGCCACCACTTTAAGTAGATCAATCATGGGGACGATTGCGATAGTCGTGATATGGAAAAGTATAACTGCATATTATAGAATCGATTGGCGAAAGGTTGCAATATTCTTAATTAGTCTCATAATTTGATCATCATTCCGCTTAGTTGCAGTTTCTATGTTAACAATATACTCGTAGATAAGTCTATATTTGGTATATCTGTATTTGGTATATCACTGATTTATAGTCTGGCTCGACACAAGGTTTGATGCTAATATAAATCACCGACAATATCTACAACGGGTTTGACATAAATCGTCAAATAATACGACCAATAGTATATCGATCTTTATATGCGCGTCCCAGATGAGCGACAAACGCAGTAATGCAACGCGACGCGATGCGAAAATGTTAAGTTGTATTTAATTGTAAAAGTTTTGGAATTACTTGGGTTGTCAAGTTTTCAGCGTTAGCGTTCTAATTATCACATGGGTCCCTCTAAAAGGAGAGCGATAAGACAGTGTTATTCTAGTGCATAGCATCCTCCTATCAAATCGCCACTCAATATCAAGGAGTATTGCGAAAACAATATATGGGTTGTCTTAATGTTTGTTGAATGTAAAATAACATTTATATAAGGAATAGTTTGTGTGACAATCATTAATTAATGATCCAGTCAAACATACTTTTTAGTACAAATTAGAGTTAGGAGAAGTAGAAGTAGGAGATTTTTCACGCATTACTAATTTGTTACAACATTTACACGAAACCTTTTGGTAATGATTCATTTACTTTTTATACAAGTAGGTGGCAAACGAGCAAGCGGTCGCCTAAGTGACCGCTAACCATAGGCATCTGCAACAAGCATTTGCAAGTTGCAGATGCGTTGCCTACCTCTTATTAGATGTCTATTGAGAAGGGGCCAGACAGTAAAATGAACATTGCCTTCTCCTATCTATCCCCTTCCCCGTCAAACATCATCATCAAATCATCCTCCTTACCTTCCAACTCTTTCCTTATTAGGAAAGGGTGGGAAAGGTAAAAGGACTAAAATTAGGCCTCCGGCACCTCACTCAGACGAAACGCAGAACACTTCTATTTCACGCCTGTCTTCTGTGAGGTCGTGGTATTTCACCGGTCGAGCGCCATTCGTGCAACAGATGTTATTGTTGCGGACTCTACCACTGTCAAGTTTGTTTATAGTAGGTAAATTAGTAGTAAAGTTTTATAAGATATGTGTCCCAAATATAATAAACATTACAGAAAGGACTGGCAAAAGGCCATAGATGCACTAAATACATTATAACACAAGAACTGTGCCTAAATTACTTAAATTTAGGAAAAAAAAACATACATCCCTCTAGTGCCGTTGCGTTTTGCATAATCGCCATGTAAGAGGGTATTCTTGACACGTTGTTTTTGCTTGCTTACATAAACCTCTTAACTCCGTACATAGAATCTTTTTAGGAGGTTTCTACTCGTATGTATTAAAATATCTAACAGCACATGCTACAGCAGGAGGTTTAATACGAACTAGCTGTGGCCCAAATCTTGCTGCTTACCTTGCATGTAAGATAGTGTTTTTTTCGTATCTAGCCATCTAACAAAAAGATGGGACATCAGTAAGTTATCTTTGATGATCACTCCGAAACAGGTCATGCTATCTATACCTATATAGATAAGATATAAAAAGGTTATGGACGTTTTCTTTTTAAATTTTCTTTATACATAATTAGTAGTACAGAAAACATAAGAGTCTCTTAACTTACCTCAAAAATGATATTTAAAGATTCACACGAAAGTAAGAAAAGGACATTGTTAAATGTATTCAAAAACTATTCAGGATGTGGAAACGAGTAAACGCTACATGAGCAGAAAAGGAAGTAACTAATGGCCGGAATTCTTCAGGGACCTTGTATCCTCAGAGGAAGGCAGGTAGGTTTAGTAAAATAGTTATATATATGATACACTTTTTGATAGTTACTTAAAACTTTTATATGAAATGAAAGGTAGTTAAATGTCGAATACAATTTTATTTTCATTATTCGAAATTCCTCGTAGAAAAACAATACATACAACATAAGAAATATCATCGATAAAAATAAAAAGAATGAATAAATTCTCCATCAATGAATATATTTTTTTTTATAGAAATATATTACATATTTTATTTTTAAGAGAGGCAAACGAGCGGCGGGTCGCCTAAAATTAAGTGAACTGACGCCCATGGACATCCGCAACGCCAGAGGAACTGCAGATGCTTTGCCGGCTTTTAAGGAGGAAGTACACTCTACTTAAAGGCCCCTAAGTCGTATCGGTTTGGAAATACCGTTGAGGACAGATAATTACACAATGCGGCTGTGCAAGGTAGGAAGTTCCGCGAAAACCGCACGGTTGTGGAATGCCAACCATAAAGGTGGTGCGGATGGTAGCTGGAGCTCTGTCG
>DWLR01001091.1:0-19990 GCA_018246295.1 Papilio alexanor hazarajatica
CGGATGTCCATGGGCGTCGGTTCACTTAATGTTAGGCGACCCGTTGCTCGTTTGCCTCCCTTATTCTATAAAAAAAATCTTCGCACTTAGTCGTTTCTTATTTTCCTTGCAATTTTTTCGTCATAATTTAATTCCGCGTTTAATTTCGAAGCTACTATTATCTAATAAAGCATGAGATTCCTGTCATTTTAGGTATTAAGAAAAATAAGTTTACATGTTTCTGATCCTCTCAAAAGACGTTTTAGTAGAAATCTTATAAAAGTGTTTAATAAATTAATTAAAATGTTGTCAAAAAGCTCTGTACGCAAAAAAATATTTTATAACAGGGAAGAATATATATACATTATATATATATATATATATATAGTACCTATATTACAAAAAGGAGTTTGTATTTGTTTTTGTTATGTATTTTGTTGTGTATTTAAATTTATTAGAATATCTTATAAGTCATATTATAATAGTGAGGGTAGCATATAATATAAAGAATTCAATTCTATTAATTGACAACGGAATACGCTCGCAGCATTTACCCACGCACTGCTGTATATATAATAGTCAATACTGTTACGTTGTTTAGGGTCTGCCCTCTCGATGGGGGACTAAACATGGGATTGTTTAATTAGATGATGAGGGGGGGAAGGTCGGAATAAACTAATTAACCCCCGTCCTACTCGAGCTTTGTGTACTAGCGGGTAAAGATTATCCTGTAAACAAGCTTAACAAATCGATCGAAACTAATATTATTTTTAGAATAGTAACTGCTTCATAGTCTCGATGGATGTCGTAAGACTAGCTCAATAGCCAATAATTCTCAATAATTCTAAATAGCATCTTCTTTGAAGAAATGATATGGAATCGAATTACTACCTTTGCCTGACAATTTCGCCATCAATGAGCGAGTAACGTAGGCTGTATTTAATTTATTTATGTTCTGTCTACCAATCAGCACAAAGCTATTGTTATAAAATGAATATATAATCTACAACATTAGAAATAAGAGTAGTGATTTTTGCAATACTACAAAATTTCATTTCGACTGTCT
This sequence comes from Papilio alexanor hazarajatica, assembly GCA_018246295.1. NCBI lineage: Eukaryota > Metazoa > Arthropoda > Insecta > Lepidoptera > Papilionidae > Papilio > Papilio alexanor. The sequence goes on from DWLR01001091.1 coordinate 1,046, forward strand.
CCATAAATTGTGTTCCGCCGCCCTTTGCTGGATAAATAAAATCGCTCGCTGCAGCTACGAGTCCCGGTGTTGCTTTGAAGCTGGGTAAGCTTACCCGATACAAGAGCTTTTATCCGATTACACATGCCGGCCGCGTCGTATTGCCGTTCTTCACTTCAATATTCAATGCATAATGGTACTAGTACCTACTGTACTACAGTATAATATAGTCGACTTTTTTTCATTATTTCCTTTGATTTAGTTTTGTATTCTTTCATGTAAAAAAAGTAAAGTTAGGGTTAGGTAAAATAAACAGCATAAGTGTTTCAAGAGTAACATAAATTTAAAAACGTGTATATTAATTTAATTATCAAACAAACCTCGAAGTTATCAGCGCTCTCGTGAAGATGAGAATCAATATTTTATTGGAAAACACACCTTATAATTACGACATATTTTTTTATAAATCCCGAGGAAAATGACTCGAGCAACACTTGTTAAACGTAAACTAACGGAGAGAAGAAGTGTGCCAGGATCACGCCAAATAGAAATCCGTAATCTCTGCCTACCCATCTGGGTTATGGGCCTGAATGTTATGTTAGATAACTTAAACTATTGTATGTAGTACATTATGTTAAAGGGACTGGCATTTAACTGGCAAACTGTGACTTTTTGCTAAATATTATTTTCATATATAAATAAAATTTAAAAAATAAGTTTTTTTTAAATACATAACTTAATTCAGTTTCTAATTTTTAAAAAAATTACACAAATGTATAAGATGCGAATTTTGTCATTGCAAAATATCCAATTTGCATGTATTAAATTTATAAATGCAACAATGTTCGACATTTTGCGATAATTTATTCATGCTATGGTTAAATTTACATTCCTTATCGCCACGCTGACCCCACAATGTGCCAGTTTGGTGTTTGATAATTCTGTCTTGTTTTATATTGAACATTTTTGTTACAATTTAGTAACTAATTGTAAGCGGTATTAAATCGCAGGAATTTTTTATTTATTGGGTGGTTGGTAACACTTATTTTATTTAGGCTTTGTGGTATATATTACATTATTACACTTGTACAAAAAATCAAGGAATTTTCACTTGATCTTGAATCTCCCAGAGACATTACATACATCTACTACATCCAAGTATGATAAGTATTAGCCTTTATGTGGGACAGACAGGGAGGAGGGAAATAATAATAATAATAATAATATTCTGGGACATTATTCACACACGGTCAACTGATCCCAAACTAAGCAGAGTTTGTGCTATGGAAACTAGATGACTAATATACTACATATATTAATACTTTTCTTTTGTAAATACATACATATATAGATAATTACACCCAGACACAAGACAAACAGATATGTTCATGCACACAATTGTTTGTCTTGAGTGGGAATCGAACCCACGACCTGCAGCGTGAGAGGTAAGTATCTTACCACTGCGCCAACCGGTCAGTCGATAGGTAAAGGATAGTAGAAAAATATACAAAGGGGAACAGACTCGGGTATCTGCTACACTTATCTTTACCCAATGTGTTGCCTACAGATATTACTATGTCGTTGTTATAAATGATATTTATGTCATGGTGCAACAATCCCAAAAATTGCAGATACGTTACTAATACACATGTTCAAGAGTACAGCAATACAAAATGAGAACCAGGAAATAAAATATCCTGGTTCTCATTTTGTATTTCACTAAGTAGCGCAGTATCATTTGTCATTGGATACGTTGTGTGTACGACCTGTGTCGCTTTGATTAGTATTGTCTAAAAAAATAATCATCGTATTTATCAAAAGACCCTCATGAACCCTGATCCGTGGCCGTGTCCACTCCTCGGGCCGTCGCTTTGATGTAGGATTGCTCAGTGAGGTTACATCATGCCTACAGCGACGCGAAGTGCACTCGGCTCGGCCCCCGACGTCGCGTGCTCACACAGCCGGTCGACCGCCGCCTTTCTGCTCATTCATAGAATTAACAAACGCAACCCCACATTCCTTTGATGCTTTCATGCGTTCTGCGCCCGTTAGTTTCATAAATAAACATACTATTGCTTTATTTAAATCAGACATATTAAACATTATAATGTATTACGCCTAATAAATCTAGGTAAAGCTAGGTACCCGGAATTACAATATTACGATACCAACACACCGATATCTAATGTTTGTTAAACAATAAATTGGCACACCTTATTAATTCTGCTGGTGTAAACAGACAGCGTTTATTTTTTGGTTGACTTAGATGTGAAAACTTTTTTCTTTCTTAAATGCTTGTAAAATAAATTATAGCAATAAAAGAATGACGTAGTTTTCCTTCGATCTAAATTTTATTTCATATTTTAAGTAATAATTATTTATTACATTATAATTTGAAGTTTTGCTTAGAACAAAGAATTCACTATACACTTAAAACGCTGTCGGCTACGAGTTGTATATGTTGGGGAATATGTGTGTTCTCTAGTGTATATATCCATCTTTTCATCAAATTACTCTTGCTTTAGTTTGAAGTACCAAGGAGAAGGACATTCTCACCTTCATGCTTCAGTCTTGACACTTTTGACACTATTTCATTTTGTGGAATTATAGTGAAAGATAGAAAGATATAATGGCATTGATGTTACGAATAATGTATATTATTACATTTCCTTGACAAGAAAATCTTGAAGTAATTATATAATAATGAAATTATTACACAATATACTAACACTATTTATATTCACGTAAAAAAGTTTGTTTTAAAAGATACTAGGTAATTATAGAAATTTATTTAAACCTTTTTTTTTAATTTGGTTGATTGGCTTCCGGTAACTCTAAACTGGTATGAGAGGCTCCAAAGACGTTCATCATGTAAAAATATTGTTTTTAATTTTTTATTTTAGATATAATTACAGCGTGGTACCAGTTACCAGTTGGTAATCCAAAAAGTTTGTCTTAGAACTACGACAGAATGAGACGGATTAACGGCACAGATCCGATGTGGCACAGATATCATAAAATACTTCGTAACGAAAAAAAAATGTACAATGCAGAAATAAACTCCAAGATTTATTCCAAAGCAACGGCGGCGCTCGTAGAATCAATCGGGGAGGCGCGCGGGCGGCGGGCGCGCATGCCACTCGGTGTCGTAATTTTAATTCATTCACAATTTCCTTCGGTTCGGTAATGTTTTTCTGTTCACGCATCACTGAACGGCAAAGTAATAAACAAGGTATAGACAAACACAGCCGCTGGTGTCAATGTTCCGACATGTTATAACAGTATAGATAATGGTCTATTGACCATTGATAAAATCTCTATTATATTAACAATTTTCGATACGACTCCATAGTAATTTTTTTTGTTTAAAGCTAAATTGTTTCATCACGCCTGTAGTAAGGAAATAGTAAGAAATTATGATATCTATATTTTGTATATATCGTAAGTTAAGTCAGTAAAAAGTACGGTTTCTTTAGTCTTATAACTTCTGAAATATACAAGTAATATGTTCTACTGCCTTAATGTAAATCAAAAACTTAGTTGATTGCTATATCAATTAACAATTAGTGACAAATACGAATCGCAACGGTCTGAGCATAATTAGGGGAGACAGCGGATTATGTGATGAGCGGCATAGGTCTGTAATGGGCCGCGCGGGGTGACCGCTTCGGGCGCACCGGGTGCCATATTCGGTCAGTGCACAACGTTGTTTACCGACGCGGTATCGCGAGGCCGCGTGACGTAGCGTCTAGACGGTGCCCCTCCCCCCGCCGCCTCCGGCCAGCGCCCCTCTGTCCATGCACTCGCTCGAGCACCGGTTTATCTTTTCGAACGGTAACACTGCAACCTAAAGCCTTGTATGCATTAGAGCTGAGGGCCTACGGGTGGTGACTGTGCTTATATATTGTGTCATTTTCGACAAGATCACGCGCCGCCGTGTGCATATTAACAGCTAGATAACGCAGAAGTTTCCACGAGTCGCACACCTGATCGCCGAGATAAACGATTGACACTCATATAGGGCAATGATAAGAACGAATTACACTTACAATTTCATTATCGTGATTTTAATTGTAAACATTGAATGTCACTTCATGTCTGGCTGACTAAACATACCATCAAGTGTACTGGTATCTGTGTCGTTTACAATGCTATTTGATCTTATCTATCGTTAAAGTCTACAGTCTAGCAAGCCATAGATAAACTTACACTGACAATAATACTTACGGTTGCCACTTCTCGCCAATAAGTGTATTATAATACACTTACATCCACCTCTTTCTTCAATTATTATTTTGTCATTAATTCTAGCTCAATTTTGCATCTACTTCCTGAGAATTGCGGAAATCATGCCATCGGGAAGTGATTGCCTCCCAGATTCTTAGAAAATATAAGATTGATAAATGATATTCGTATAGCGACAGGAATATTTTAATCGACCACTTTTAGCTACTCCATTATAAAGAATATTTTACTGCGATATACAACTTTTCCACATTTTCCACAATTATCCTTAACACTAGGTAAGCTCCAAATGGTGACTTCGTGTTGAAGAAAATTATGAACAAACTTGCTCATGCAATACTGTCCTGAGAACTGGCACTTGGGTACTTTATAAATATACAAAAAGATGGCAAACAATTTGTTTGCACCCTTGCTCTCCACAACAATGAGTACATTGCTCATAACGTTTACTGACAGCAATTAGATCTGGCAGGCGGTCTGGCATTGCGATTTACCAACGCTGCTACTATTCTGTTCAGACATTACTATGTACCGGTATCGAGGCCTTGGTATATAGTATATTTAATGTACTATGCGTGTGAACTACGTATGTATGTAGTATACCACTAGTTTTACAGTATTGTTTGGAGATGATCAGCGTAACCGTTAATCAGATTTTCAAATAGAACAAAGAAATCATGTATTGCAATTTAAAATATTATATACACCTGGAACACCATCATGGATATTCCTTATCAATTTACCGTCGTTTTCATCTTATTTGATTGTTGCGTCTTTATGATTAAAAAAACATTAATGCATTTTTTTTTTAGATGTATGTATATAATAGAGTGTAAATCCGAATGACAATTATTTTCCTCTTCTTTTAAAAAACAGTGTTGTCCGAATTAACCACATTATTATCGACTTGTGCGTGTAACAGATAGTATGCCTGCGTTGACGCAACCCGCCAGACTAAATTATGAGTCACGATGGTTTAAAATTTGACACGTCAACTGGACGTTATACACGTCGATATATTAACATAGCAGAAACTTCCTAGGAAATTTTGTCTCGCAAAGACTGTCAAAAAGCTAAGGAAAATATAAATGCATACTAAAAGTGATCTATATGTAGAGTTCGTGCATAGAGTAGAACAGAGCAACTAAAAATAAACTGGCACAAGAAGGTTATGATCGTGATGTTTTTGTCGTCGTATTTGAGTTACCGTGATATAATGGTTAACTATTCATACCGGGCAGTACATAAGTATAAAAGTTTTTATAAAAAAAATTATATATGTCGCTGAAATCGGCATTTATATATATATAATCTCTTAAGGTTTGTAGGTTTGTTGCGTTTAATCTGGCACATGAAATTGTCAATATTCGTTCAGTTCACAACCGACAGTTTACATATCCCTAGACCGATTATGAGATGACTAAGTTCACAAGCGGTCGGTGAGATATACACATAAAAATAATATTCGCATAGCCTGCGAGAAGCAAACGATTCTAACAGTTCGCAATCAACTATCTAGCGGATAATTGTAAGCTACACAATTGAACGCCATCCGTCTCCGCCTGCAACTGAGGCAGACTATTAACAGAATTCCCAGCAAAAACTTTTGATGAGCCTCACTTGCTATTTGCAATTTAAGTTAACTAAAAAAAAATAACAAGTGGTTCGATTACTGTTGCCAACTTGACAATTTTATTGATTGTTCATCTACTAGAGTTTCGTTATTGGGAGATTAATTAACTTTTTACACTTTTGCCTTTTTCAATTTAAATCAATACCCTATTTTTTATAAAATTAAATTTAATGTAAATCACATTCTTATCTATTAGTAGATTTTGTTAATACATGTAACCTAAGCCGAAAAAATCATTTTAGAGGAAACCTTAATTGGATTCTAGGCGGTGCAGTCCCTGATCGGATTAGGAACAAGTGTGTTCCTAGTGGATTCTCAAGAAAGTATCTCTAGGTTAGTGAGCATACATGTATTTGATTTTTATAACTATGCCGAACCATACAAATGTTTTATGAGAACAACTCGAATTGTTTTCATCAACATATCATAATTGCGCACAACAGTTTATCAGCATTACTCTGACACCATCAAATATCAACACTCGACGATCTATATGTACTTGTATTTAAGCAATTCCAAATAAACCGTACATTTTTCGCTTTACAATAAAATTTACGGTTAATAAATTTACAATGATAGACCAAATTGTTGTTAATGCTTACAATAGGATTAAAAGATAAATTTAATAACACTATCTAAATATCCGGACATTAAGCATAACATTTTGTGAATAAATAGATTGTTTTTCACAGAAATGGGGTTTCCCGTGGACATTCGTGTTGAGTTGCATTATCGAAGACAGATTATAACTAATAATTCGTAAATTCAAACATTTATTACATTAAGAAGTAATCTTTTGAAAACGATCTATAGTGGAGTTGAATAACTATTATGATAATCCTTACTAATATTATAAATGAGAATGTAAGTATGTTTGTTACGTTTTCACGTAAAAACTACTTAACCCTTCATCATCAAACTTTGTACACATATTCTCTACGGTATTGGAAAGGATATAGGATACTTTTTACTACAAACAAAAAAAATACGGAGGATAAAAAATTATAACTGCGAATGTTTGGATGGACGTTTGTTATCAGGTAACTCTACAACGGCTGAACAGATCTGGACGAAATTTTTCACAGAGATACGTAGATTATAGTCAGGAATATCACATAGGCTTTTTATCCCGGAAAAATTTACGGTTTCCGTGGAACATTTTTCACGCAGATTATATGTATGTATAAGTTTACATATAGACATATCAATATTGAATTTCACGCGGACAAAGTCGCGGGCAACAGCTAGTGAGATTATAAATTTAACAGCGTTTTATTCCGCACTTTCTAAACCGCTTTGAAATACAGGTACAAAATAGACATCCTTAAAAAAACAGTTAATGCTCCTCGTCTGATCGTAAGTTTCAGACGATAACTGGTACATTCTAAATTTGAAAAATATACAACATTTAATTTGTTGTTTTCTTTCAAATTTAAAAGTACAGTTAAATGTTTTGCTTAAATAAATCTTTTTTAAATTAGAAAAAAATGTTTTAATTTTTCAGTACTAAACACTCTCACATTTTATATGATCCAAATACTTTTTACAGTTATAATTTTAGTATTTACAATAATGAAATGTTCACAAACACAATCTCTGTCAACTGCACTAATCAATAATAGACAATATTATCTTTTTTAATGGTTCCGGGCAGTGGAATATTTTTATGCAGTCAATCAATAGTGTAATACAAAACCGTTTCATTATTCGTCGCCTCGCCGATGATAATGACGAAGGTCATTTAGCGAGTGTGCATCCGTCTAGACCGCAACTCGCGGCTAGTTTAACGCAGCGCTGTTTAACTGCAGGCCCGTTCACTTTCATGCTTTAATTTTAAATTTATGTACCAAAATAAGTTTTATTTTATTTAACGACATACACAAAACAAATACAAATGTATCTTCTCTCCCTGCTCATTGCTTAAATAAATATACATTGACTCTATTGACGTTCCTAATTTTTACAAGACCACATTTTTTGCATTCAAAACATCGAGGCTGCAACTATATAATATATTATAATAAATTATATAATTTATTTTCTTAATTACTATTAATTTCTATATAATAGAACGAAGTGTTTAAGGGATTTCTGGATGTCTACAATTTTCTCTGTATGAAGTACTTACGTGAAGCCACGTAAGTAAAATTGACCTCCTAGATATATATAGGATAATCTAACATTATTCACGTAAGGAAAGAACACAATAATAATGCCCTACGTATTACTATACTATGTTTGTCGACGTTGTTGCAAAAAATAGTATTGTCTTTTCTCCGGGGCTAGGATAAAAAAAGGTTGAGAAGCACTGGTCTATCCCACCAGTCTAGCCGACTAACAACACAATGGTCCAGCAAATAACACATGTTTAGAGTTCAAAAGCGTATGTCAGTTCATTATGAGTTCAAGGTTGGCGATTATAGCAGTCGCGTTCGAAGCAGGGCCGCGTATACGCAGTCTGCATTCATAAAATTAACAATGATTAGATTTTATAACGCAATTCTAATAACACTCCGTGTAAGAACAGAAATTTTTCTTCACTAACCTTTGATGCGCCATATAATTTTAAATAAATTATAGTCAAGGTATTGGTCAATTTAGAAGATTATATCAAGTGAGCCCTAACAGTAGTTAGGGCTAACTTAAATTAATTAAATATAGTAATATTCGCTTGGTCTTACATTTTTTAATGCAGAAGACAATAAATAAGCAAGCGGCTGACTCGGTATTTAGTGAGCAACGCTACCTATCATTCAATTTCTCCAAAAAAGAGAAAAAGAAGAAAAGAGTAGAAAAAAGTGTATTAAGAAAACGAGAGAAGGAGCAAAGGTTAGAGAGTGGAAAAGTATTGGGCATATGATATACCTTACTGATCAATTGATATGCAAAAATAAAAATACACTACTGCACCCCTGTAACTTGGTAAGCCATGATACTTGTCGAGTCGGCCCATTTGTAGATTAACGACTGCTGTTGGCTCTACCTCTGTTAAACACTTGTGAGTGTCTGGCCTAAATGTGACTACTTCAGAGAGAAAACTTGAAATTTTTCACGCAAAAACTGACGTCTACGTTGAGAGTACCGTACTAAGCGAAAACGTTTCGTTGTGGTCCGTGGTGGTTCGATTCTGTCTACAGCTAGGATAGCATCTGCTAGCTACTGAATGACGGCATGAGGTAATAATATTACGTGATCAATGAAATGTACCATCTGATGTCATACTTAAATTACTTTTCTCATGTAAAATGTTCGCATGTTTTAGTATTAGTACATGTACGAAATAAAATCAACATGAAGTTTTTGTTTCCTTTGATCTTTTTTTTTATTTAACAAATTATTCGTAATCATGGCATTGAAGTCATAGGCAGCTGATAAGTGAAGAATTGCCGAAATATGCAACAAAATAAATAGGAAGTACTTAAGTCGGAAGTAAATTGCATAAAATTAATTATCCACCAAATGATAAAAGCTATCAAAATCTAATCTTTAAATGCAACTTTCTGAACTAACGAACGAAAAAACTATTGTTTATTACCAGTGTATGAGTGTTGATTCGGGGAGAGAGTCACGCCACTATTCTTACTAAATGATGATGGCGCTGCCGATTGCATATGGAAGCGTCAGCCTCGAGCCGCGTCAGGGAGACCGCCTGACAGCTACCGAAATTTGGGTTAGCCGCGTTTTTACGCGGCGCCCGCGCTGCAAACGTGAGGTCGATGAGCCCAGGCTCTTCCTCGCCCCGCCCTGCGCTGCTTGCCCCGCCACCCCCGCCGACCAGTTCGAGCACAAGGTGCAGCGCTCTCTGCGAACCCTACATACCTACCACCTGCCAGACACTAAGCGAGTATAACACATGAAGTCAATTCTACGTCTCGACTCGAGAAGCGAACAGGAAACTGCAGTCGCCTTTTTTCAAGTAAAAAAATCAACCGCAGCCGCTTTGTATAAGAAAACCAATGCTACAACGCCCCAATTGTTATTCATGTTTGAAGGAAATTGTAAAAACGATAAGTTGCAGGAAAAAACAACTCCAATCGTCTAATGACTTTTAAATTCTTATATCATAAATAATAAAAAATGCAAAGGATGAAAATAACATTTACAAATTTTCAACATAAAATGAAGTAATAGAGATGAATGTTTCCACTCAGACAGTTCACGCGGCGGACCAATTAGCAGCACAAATCGTGATTCAAAATAAATCATGTCTAGCATTATCGAGTAACGGCCGCCTAATTGAAGCCTTCGCAATTTTGAAACGGCAAAATAAACTGCACCGTCGACGGGCGAGGGTGTAACGACATTAGCTATAGACTTTTATATCTAATTCGCTCTTGCTCTCTTAATTGCCGATGTTTTTCTGCGCCCGTCTCGAAAATATTGTGTTTTTAAGTATCGAGATCTGTCTGCAGATAAGTAAAGAGAATGGGTCGTCTGGGACGTGCCATCCGCTGGCTTAGCGGCGCGTACGCAAACTTTTGTTTACGTTCGCGACTCAATGCGCAAAGAATAAATTATTTAACTATACGACGCGTATAACATACACTGTTGGTCGTGCTTACACCCACATTGTTAACCGTTTCTTAAATTTATATTTTATTACGTAATATACGGGTCTATTAAATCGTCGTCGGTGTACAGATGTTCACTGCTGGAGTCCATCTCGCTGGAAAAAGTAACAAAGTAGAGGTGATTTATTTGTTTATCTTGGTTATCTGTATGTTTTGTTCATGAATAGCGCTACTTCTAAATTAATGTCATGAAGGTTTTTTTGTTTCTCTGAAACCTCTTTTTATAGTTCGTTCATCATTACACTGCTGTATTATGCTAAATAAACCAAATCAATATTTTTTCTTATAATTTTCGTGCCATATTTAAATTCATCAAGATAGAAAAAAATAAGAGCTGATATTTTGCAAAACACTGCACACGAAATATGCTGACTGCACTCTCAGCACAGCTCTGGAAGTCTTAACTAGCGGCAAGGTGAGCTGAAAGCGACGACTAGTGAACGTCTAGTCCAGAGCCTTGGTTCAAATTATTTGGTAGCGGCGGGGCGCAGACAAGAAAACTTAATTACCGTAGCTCGCTGCGGACGTGCTCTTCTCTCCTCAGACATATCATGCACTCTATGCCGTACGAGTTTGAAAGCAAACATTTTAAAAATTACAAATTTTAAGTAGTTTAAGTCAATTTAAGTCAGTACATTTCATACACCTCTTACATCCTTTGGCCCGATCTAGTCCAGATACACTTATATGGCACCACCCGATAGAGAACTGTATCAATGTGCAGTGAACTGTAATATGCCTACTCAGATTAATTAATTAATCTGAGTAGGCATATTATAAACTGTCAGCAAATTGTGAGCTGAACGAATCATTAACAATTTCTCGTGTCATTTCTCGACAGTTTTTAAACTGTCGAAGTCAAATCGTCAATTGTTAACTGATATTTTGCTTGCGTTTTTACGTTAAAGAGTTTAAGATAGTTTTTTATCTATTTTTTCTTAAATAAACGTGTTTTTCATCTACTATTTTTGTATTTATCATCTCCAACCTAACTACGCTAACCTATCTTATCTTGCATTCTAACTTAGTTTATAACGTTAAAACGTAAACAAAATGTCAGTTTATGGTTTAACGATTTGAGAAACGACAAGAACCTTGAAAAATTACATGAAACTATAATTAGCTATAGCTGTATATATAGCGGACTAGGCATATAATAAACTGCCAGCTATATATAGCTGGCAGTTTATTATATGCCTAGTCCGATTTTAAACTGAGGTAGTAAAAACTCAATTCATGGTGACATATAGATATCAAATCCAAGACTCGCGGCAAAACGTTGGTATTCTAATCACTAGGCTATGCTCATAATTTTATCAATTCTAGTTATTTGGTTCTCGCGTAAAGGTGAGATGCAGCAAAAAATGCAGTGTCTATAACAGTTACAAACTATTCAGGAATATAACAAAATTAACGGTATATTTAGAAGGTGCATAAAAACTTGTCGGAAATCTTAATAAAGGTAAAATTTATAACTCTGCTCGTTATAGAAATATAATAAATTTCATCCTGTTCACTAAGACGTCATAAATTTAAGTTGATTCTGATGTTTCAGTCAGAATCGTATTAATTTTAGAAAGCTTTGTATTTATTTAATTCTCTTTATACTTATTTTAAAATGTTAGTAATCAAACATATGTAAATAAATATATTGCTACCTTACTTTAAACAATTTATTCAAGATTTCAACAGGTGAAGCTTTTTGTCATAGATTGACAGGGCCCGAGAACAACATTGTTCAAAAATGACTAAAATACTTTACGACACATATATAATATTAATATAGTAAATGCAACTGTTCTAGCTTCGTGCCATACCTTCAAATAATAAATGAGAAACTCATTATTGTGACTATAGTTTTTATTGTGTGATAATAGAATCGTAAACAGAACACCGACTAAACAAAACTTCCATCAGTAAACAAATGAAAAATAATAAAGAATTATACATAAATTACATTACTAATAAACAAATATTACATACAATTTAATCGCACACGTAATGATTCACGTCGGGGTTTTATTTCCATGAATCGACTATCACATGTTACATGAATGTCCAGGCGATGATAAAATAATGTTGCGAAAATATTGCCAAATGACGAATGTAGGTATGCGATGCGACATCCATGTTGTGGTTATGCTAGATTTATTCAAGTCAAGTGGCCGAGGCGTCGCGTGACAATGTAAGCCGAACGCCGTCTAGACATTCTGCAGACGAATTTCAAAAACTAAGCGCCCGCGGCCTACATGACCCTGCGTTAAACTTGTTTATTTCACTTATTTATGTACGGTTTATTGCACATAATATACTTATTATACTTACATATATAAATACATTATAAAGAACAAATAAGAAATGAGGAGCTAGAAGAATACCTAATAGAATAATAATAGAATATAACATTGGGCTAGTTGGCTCTTATATTGCAGCAGGCTTAAGTTTACTAATATATTCTAACATAATTCATCATAATAAGAGCGTTAAGTACATTTTTTTATATAAATTGCCGTACCTAAAGTTGTATCCATCTAGACTTTTATAAGGTCAAAGTTCTAATTTCTATTCAGAAATCGATAAAAGATTAGGTCTAGACTAGATCCGCGTAGTATAATGCGTTCTCAAATTCCAGCGTCATGTTTATAACAACAATCTAGGTACTTGCGTTTTATTCTAGACGGCTAGACCGCCTCGACGCCTCAAGGCCAAGATAATCTTGATGTTCATTAAAATTTTGACTCCTTACAGCATAAAAATATAAACCGTCTTTATAGTGATATATTTGCACACCCTTATTCTTTGTTAATACATTAATTATGTATATTCTGCATTCTACATTATTTTTAACGGGAACCATAAAAAAAATGTGAATTACCAAATACGTTTTAATTTGGACATTACCGCTCGACTTTCCTTTTTTTATTTCTCTCTATAATAACAATACCACTTACGTACGAACATACTTTCCTTGGAGAGTTTTGACCAACATATCAAGAAGTCTCTGTAAGCAGTTGGGTTAAGGTTCGATACAAAAATTAGTGATTTTAGAAACTACGCGCATTTTAAGGGAGTTCCTTTATTGGTGACCCTGACCTGGTTGTTTGTTCGAAATATATTTAGGACTTCGCAACAAAATACATGCCTCGTCTCAAAGAAGATCCACGATGCTAGTACAAATGGATTCCTGTTCTTTTATTTCAGTGCATTTCAATGCCAATGCTAATTATATGTATATGTCACATAATAATAGCGCTTAGTGCATTAAGTAAAAAGTTAATAAAGATGGCTGTTTCTATTAGTTTGAGGTAAATAGTCTTAAATGTCTGTAATAATAAACATTTAAATCCATATTTTACGTTACACATCAACTATAATGTCAACAAAAAAGAATTATCATAAAGCTTTTAGGAATATTATAGAAACGATAATACGAAAACATTATTTATTATATCGATATTAACCTATAACATTTTCTAAAGTGACTCGGTATTTAAAAACATTCATTTTAAATATCTTTTGCTATTCTTTCGAATATAGGTCAAAAATTTACTACGGTTTTAAATCTGAACAGCTTATTTGAAGCTATTTTAACACAGATAAAATAGATGCCATGCATTTGTCTCAAGCTTTAATAACTTGACGTGGCTAAGATCGAGTCCACAATGCATGGTGCATTGGATACAAATTTTGGCCAATAAATTTCTTAATAATATATCCGAAATATAATAATAAATAATAATATATCCGAAAAATGAACTCTCATTAAAACTGTGAATATATAAATCTGTGACGTTGGTTTAGAATCATATCTTGGTAATGTATGAATGTGCGAAGTAATTCTAAATCATAAAATTCAAATTACATGACATTTAACGTTCATAATTTGAGCATAATCGTAAGCGTTAATGCCGGTGCGGCGTGCGCACTGTCAGAGCTGTCAGATCGTCATCGTTTTATGGCGGGCGGGGGAAAGCCCGCCTATTTACCGGCTGCGTTTCTAGACTATGACTATATGTCTAGACGGCCGCTCCAGAAGTCATGCGCCACTACGCTTTCACATGTTTATTCAGACGCGACGGAGCGAGGCCCGCAGTCATCGCTTACGTGACGCAATTTAGAATTAATTTAAAGTCAATTACGCTTTGATTGTTAGGTTTATTTTAGTTTTCGAGCGTATATTTCCTCACTTCGGTTGCTTGCGCCGCGTCTGTCGACTCATCACATGATTACCAATAAATTATGCAAAAAATAAGGGACCATATTACACAAAACTGATGAAAGAGAAACAGTTCACGTCTGAATGAAATTGCCTGCTATATCCGTTTTATTTCAAGTACTCAATGCGATGTGTCTAAAACGTAATCAAATTTTATACATTTGTTTTCAGTTAATATGAATTTAATTCTGCTTAATTTCAAACAACTTACTGAAAAAAAACTAAAGTATGTCTTATATACGACCTGATTTTAATGAAATTTTAGTTTTCTTAAAATGTTGATATTAATTAAGATAGGCGGAACACAAAAGGCAGTTAGTTACAGACTCGCAATAATGCGACAAAAAGGATACTTTTTTTGCACTTTCTTGCCGCTACTGAGTCAACGTGTAGGCTGAATACGAAAAAATAAAAAAAGTAATTAAATCGGCTACACTCGAATGAACAACACTCGGCAGTATCAATTCGAAAATAGAACGATCGAAATCTGTCTGCGGAATAATACGCGTATTGATCACGATCCAGCCGGTTAGTCGAAGGCATCGCCTTCGGCAGGTGGACACACTTACCTACGTATCAATTATTTATAGCTTTTCATCTGCGGATACAATGTTGTGGTGCATCGACGTGCTTTATTTATTGCGCTAGTCGGCGCGCGATGCGGTCTCACGGGCCGCGCGGCTTCGTGCTGAACTCAAATTCCCTCGCCTCAATCTTTTTGTCCGTCTGCAGTGTACTTATCGAGGCTTGCGCTGGCGTGAGCAGACCGCAATGGAATACCTTTAAAATGTTCAGTACCTATATTAACACAGAAAAATATTTTTTGTTGGGAATCCACAGAACATAATTATCATTCAATGTAAAAGATGTCAATGTTGTATTTTAATTCTAAAATTTATTTAGTTATTTTAATATTTTTATTTACTGTGAAATATGTTTCCCAAATGTATATTTTTATTCTATTACACATACACACGTCGTACGTCTTCGCTTGTATGTACCACATAAAAACCCTTTTTCTTCTTTTAAACTTACTGTAGATAGATCCAATTGCTATCGACTTTTGAATAAACTTATTAGACCTCAACTGTAATAAAGAATGAAAGTGTTTCGCCGTACACTGGTATCTGAACAAACCAAAAATCCAGAAAACAAACATTTGTCCATCATTTTTGAAAAACATTTTACGAATATTGTTTCAGTCGCGAATTAAAATAAAGATCTTTAGCGTAACACCCAATTGCTACAACTGCTAAACTGATTATAACAATATTAAATTTAATGATTTCTTATATTTACGAGAATATTGATGGAAATTAAATATTGAAAAAAAAATATTCTTACGGATTTTACACGCTTAATTAATATTTTAATTCCCGACGCTTCATGTGGCTGAAGGGACTGGGGACACGGAGGACCCTCGTGATGCCTTTAATTTTAACAATTAAATTTTCAATATTTAAAAAATATTGTTCAATGTTCCAACATTTGTCATGCTATGTGTAATGCAATCACGTGTCACATTTGTTACTAAGACTTAAATCTACATACAGAAATAAATTTAATAATTGCAATAAAAAATAAGCATAACTCGTTTGGTACAATAAAGACCAACTATTAACATTCCTCGAATTTGAAACCATCGACCTTTCCATGTGTAACAATTGTATCGATGCCGGTGATCAGAGCAGGCTGCAGCTATCAGCAAGTGATGTGTTGTGTAGTGATAGGCTAAAAGCTAGTTGATGCAAGCCCACGGGAAGTGCAGCCGAGGCGCGGACCGAGCGGGGGTCGAGGTCGCCGGACGGGTACGGGACGAAGGGGGGTGGCGAGTGCGCGGATCGGGCTGGCGGTGCGGGGCGCGGGCGGAGTGCGGGGTCGTCTAGACAGGCCGCAGACGCAACGGAGGCTGCGCCGCGCCGCTCACGCACACACAAAAGCGCATATTGCAGCGCTGGAGATTTCACCACACCGATGCAGTCCGCCTGATCTGACCTCCAGCCGGCCACGTAGCACGCCACCGACTGCATTTAAATACAGCCTCGATAATTATGCCAAATTAAGAAAAATAATTGTTACAATAAAAAAACAAAATATTTCTTCAAGTGATATTAAAATTAATTAACGATTTATAAATTTAGTTATGCTATAATATCTACCTCGAAATATTCTAAGACTCGTATAAAATTGTGTTTTAAAAATGATTAAATAATATTATTGATAAAAGACGAAACCTACGTTAAGTACAACTACTTACTTAAGTGTTATCTACTTCAAAGACGTTGGTCTATACTTTAGTTAACTTCTCAACGACATGTGTACACATACATTGGTAAGGATATATCTGTGTTCCTGTAATTACGTTAACTCTATATCATGTTTACTCCCAGTCATAATTTATTTATTTAATAAATAATTAATTGGTGTTTTGAACAGTCCTTTCTATTTTTCATTCCAATAATATATGTCATGTTTTCATTTATGTCATGCAGTTTAAATTGAAGATAATGCGGCGAAATCATACTAAGCAAAAACACATTCTATTGGTATATTATTTGGTACGATTCTAATTAAATGGATAAGAAACTACATCGTGCCATAAAACTGTGGTTTTAAAAGTTGAAATTAGCAGGCAACTAAACAAACCATTTTTTGTCCGAAGCATGCTAAAAGGATTAATGGTTAGAGGTGAAAACGAAAATACAATGGCTACTGTGGTAACAGTTCTTATACGTGAATTTTATTGGTCAGACACACGAAAAGAAACATTAGAACATGTATAAAAGATGTAGAAGTGGGACAAATACCCGCGTTACGTACAACTCCAACGAAATAGAAACCTCTGCCTACACTTTGAGTGACGAAAATGGACATTTTTAGTTCTTTGTTTATTTACATGTGTTCATATAATGAGTGCAATGAACGAGTACAATACTATGTCACAAGTAAAGTTAGGTTACAAGTTATCACAAAAAGTATCGAGAAAGGTGCATTCGATGTATCAAATTGCGAAGTCGAGCGGTGACTGGAGGCCGAGCAAGAAGTCTGGACACTTTTTGCTCTTGGCGGTCGGACCGAGGCGTCGGGTTACGGACGACAGGGGCGCGCCCTGTGTGCACACCACTTAACTATTACACATATTTAATCGTCCATTGTTCATGGTGAAGTGCACATTATAGCACCATCACTACCACCGACAGTTACAACTGTCAAGAGTTATATATGCGTTTCCAACACTTATTAAGGGGGAGTGGTTATTAAGGAAAACGAAAGGAGTAAGAGATGTGAAGTAGTTAAGCAGCTCATTCATCAAACTAAATGCATAAGTATAAAAATCTATTTCTCACGCCCATCGTCTGTGATATTTTGGTGCTATGATAGCTCTTGTGGATCCTGGTTCTACTATTTCGTTTTATTTAACTTAATCGATGATCAGCTTATCACATAACGTCGAAAACCAACCAGACTAAAAACATAACACATAAACATAGATTTTTGACTAATTGTGAAAAGTGACCAATGGTGTAGTTGTTGACAAAGAAATAAATAAAAATAGTTGCATTAAATACTTTAGTAGTTTTAGGAATTTTATAGTAATTGCATCATCTCTGTTGTCTTTGTTGTGAGACTACCAGGACCATTTGTGTCCTTGGTACAAATTGAACAAAAAACTATGAACGTTTTTTAACAAAAAAAAACTACATCAAATTTTTATATAATTCTTTCCTTTGTTACGGATAAGAAATAGAAAAAAGCTTCATTTACAATATCGGTTGCCATGTTAATGTTGACAATTATAAGTTTCTGACATGTTACATACTGTCGAAATTAATATAATTTAATTAAATTTTCCGTATATCTTCGGAACCCACGGTTCAATGACATTCAAAATGAAATGGGACTCACTTGCGAATGTCCCCTTTCCAACAAAAGAAGTTTTTGAAATCGGTTTATAAATGACGAAGTTCCGCGGTAACAAATATAAAATCATACAACCGAATAGAGAAACTCCTCCTTTTTTTGGAGTCGATAATTTTTTTTTTAAGTCTAGTCTGCTATTGCACCACATTTATATTCAGGATCAAGAACAGGTTTTTGAATCCCCTAAATAACTGTACACATGTTTCGCCTTAGCTTATACGTACTATCTAAGGTTTTAATTGTTGTCAACCTCACCTCACCTCACCTCAGCCTATAATCGTCCACTGTTGGACACAGACCGCGCCCATTGATCGCATCATTGGGAGGAAATGTGCCATAATCGCCACGCTTGGCAGGCGGGTTGGCGATCGCAGTATGTT
>DWLR01001092.1:0-19975 GCA_018246295.1 Papilio alexanor hazarajatica
TATATATATATATATATATAGAAGATATGGAGTATATTGTAAGTAATTGTTATTTTTCAGATCTCAATGAAAGAAGGAAATTTGATTTTATCAATTCTGGTAGACATTATTATAGGGTACTTTATTTTAGAGTTACTTTTAAAAGACAAAAAAGATTTAGGCATACTTTTAATGGGAATTTTGGAGGTAAAGTTAATTTTTGACTCTAATAAGAAATTTCTGAAGTTGAAATAATATCATAAAACATTATACCTATTACATATTTTGCAGAAATTGGTAAATCTAATGTACACTTTGTTAAAATGGCTAATGGGTTCGCCGGCCGGGCTGAAACTGAATAATGCATTTAACAAAATGTTGGGAAGATATTTTTCCTATCACATTGAACTTTGGTGGTTATTTTTAGGTGAAACAATTTAATTATTTTATATTTTTCATTGCATTTAAGCAAACGGCTAAAGTGATGATGCAAAGTATTGCAACTAATTAAAGTAACAATAAGTGATAGTGAAGTAAGTGATAATAATTGTGTATATATATTTTTCAGATGTTTCTCGTGAAAAATTAGATATTATACTCCATCTTTACAGTTATATTGGCTACTTCGGTTTTACATTTCAAGCTGCAATAACAGCAGATATGATTTGCATTGCAACATTTCATTCATATTGTATTTATGTGTATGCTGCAAGGTAATATTTTAAAAATAGAGTGTTATATTCCATATGCAGTGTTTTATATTAAAACTTGTTACAGGCTGTTTAATATTCAGATATCAGGATTGATTGCATTGCTGAGATTGTTTGTGGGCAGAAAATACAATCCTTTGAGAGGTGGCATAGATTCTTGTGAATACACAAATCAAGAACTATTTGTGGGCACTGTTGCATTTACTATTTTGTTATTGTTATTGCCTACAACTGTTATGTATTACACAGTTTTTACTTTTGTAAGTGTAAAAGAGATAAATATTGTTAGATAGAGATATACTGTTTGTTTTTATTAAATTCAAGTCACTTTAATCCTTACTAATGTTAAACTAGCAATTACAGATTCTAATTTATATAGTATAGGAATCTGTTATTTAGTTGTATTTCTAATATAATTTCTGTATTATCGAAAAAAAAATATTTTGTATCCAACACCAAACTGTGACTGTGAAATTTAAAATATTGGCATAATATTATTGGATGCGCTGTTGAAATTTAAAACCTTAGTTTAGCTGTATTAATAAGAAAGTTTAAATGATAAATAAAAGTGATAGTAATGACAAAATATTTAAGTTCATACTTTAATGATTTCATATATTTACGCGAATATTAGACATTGAAATTAAACTAATTTTACGCACCCACTCTCCACTTGACCATGAATGATGTAAAGCGCTCGAAACGTCGGGAATTAAAATATTAATTAAACGCGATAAAATCGGTAAAATTATTGTAATTTCAATGTCATACATTTTTGAAAAACTTATGGCTTTGCTGTTAAAAATGTTGTTATATTTTCAGTTCAGAGTGTTGTCCATGATAGTTCAATATATACTTGCCAAATGTATATATTTCGTACAGACTTTGCCTCTATATGTTCTCATTTTGTGGATAGCTCGATCAACAAAAGTAGCAGGCAAGTTCTTAATAACTTATTATATTGTTTGAGTCCTCTTCTTTGTTTCGTAAACTAAACATTGTATTAATAATATATGAAGGAATGGAATTTAAATTTTGGTGTAATTTACACAATGTGTATAAATAAAAACTTTATAATCAATACAAAAAGTATAAAACAAATAGCAAAAAGTGATATTGAAATATGAATTTATATTAATGAACACCATCTTGCTTTTCAGGAAATGTCTTCCTTGAAGTTGTGAATAATGAGGAGGCATCTCTTTTAGTGCTTCGGATAAAATTATTTACAAATTCATTACAAGATTTAGTTAATAACTTTAGGCCTCCGGTGGAGGTGTCGAAACATATTGAATGGAGTAATATTGTCTCAAATATTGTTACTGGGAAACAAATAATATAAGTAAATGTCAATAAAACACATTTTATGCCTCTGCTTAGTTTTATTATTATGAATTAATTATTGCGCACAAATTAAATTGGTCTGGTTACCGTGGTGTATAAATGCATAGTTGCTTACACAATTGCAACAGACTGGGCAATTTTTTATTCTCTTACACAAATAATAATTGAAAGGCCTACAAGTAAAACTTATCTAACTTATAAATTGTAAAGTCAATCACCCCAATTATTCCATGTGTGATAACCACCGCATAACTGGGACATTGACTTTTTGTATCTAAACAAAAGTAAAAGAAATTATTACGATAATTTATTGTCTTCCCTGTGATGCAATGCAACATATTTATAACGACCTGAATTTTTAAAGATAATAAAAAATGCTATAGTATAAGGAGCACACTACACACATAGAATATCAAATTCGGTGTTAATTAACATAGACGTATTGCATAGAAACATAATGTTTCATTATGTCGCTTTAGAATATAAATGATTTTAATATGAAGAATATTGTTTTTGAACAACTGAATATTTAATCAGCCCAATACTATAAATATGAGATTTTGTGGTTGTAGTAATCATTAGACTAAAGTAATAGAATTTTGCGCTTTTTTTTATTTCACACAGTAAGTATCTACAGATCATTTTTATTATTGAGACATTACCTACATCGTCTAATACATTATAGGCAAGAATTAAGTTATACAACAGTTTGTTTAACTCATGAATATATTGTATAAACATGAAATACCACGCAAAGTTATTTAATGTTACTGAAGATTTACAGGAATGTAAACAATGAGCTAGATAATGTTTATCACAAATGTTAGTAAGGCCAACATCACACGAATGAAAATTCAATAGCTTGCAAACATTAATGAACTTATAGCTGTAAAAAATATGTAGTATTAAAATTGCCTATTAAAATTAATTGTTAGTCACACTGTAACAAACACAAATTACAGACTAGAAGTGATAATATCTATATTGGAGAATATCTGCTGAAGTGCTGGACATGGTTAGTAAATTATTGTGGAAATTTATGCACAAGTACGTACAACAGTAAAATAAGAATGGATTAATTTGTCTTAAATCTTATTTGAAAAGCACACGGGTGTGATAAAAATTCCACATTACGGATAAATGGATATATAAATTTCATAAACACCCAAAACCCCCTTTTTAGAGTCCATTATTTAAAAGGGAATTATTCTGTATTTTATATAGGCATTTAACGGTAAATATTTTAAATGTGATTGAATATTATTTATATAGATATTTATACATGTTTAATATAATTACTTTATAAATTATTAAATGAATTGTATGTAAACAATAAAATTTATTATCCAAGTAGATAAAAATTTGCAATTTTAACAGTTACATACACAATGGCTTATACAACTTAATATTTACATAAAATTATTTTTCCAAAATATTTATTTCCACCTTAAATAGACAATAAACAAACATTGTGAGCCCAACACACTCATTTTATGGGTGTTGCAATCTTGCTATGTACTGTCATGTTTCAAGTCGAAGACCAAGAAGCAAATGAGAAAGGATTTGTTGTGTGAGCGTCTTTATAAGATCATTAGCAACGATTATTACTCCGGTGAATAAAACAGTGTGAAGCAAGCTCGCAAATATTTGCCACAACTGTGAGGTCTCCGGTGGGTAGCCCAAAAAAATTTAGCACTTACTAAAATGTTTTCCTTAATTACTTCAGAATCATCACAGATATTAGTTAATTAGGAAAATATTCTATTGATCACAATTTACACGATTTATATAACCGAAGTGTGTACATGAAGCCGTTGTAAGAATATTTATAATCTATGTTACAATAGCTAACACTGTGTTGCGAGTCGCAGTGAATTGTCGATGGTGCAGTTTCGGCTATCCTAGTTCTTGAGTACACACCTGTAGTCCTTATTGACGTCTGAGCTCGGATTTGGTGAATGCTCTTTAGGTCTAACTGAACCACGACACGACGCTAACTTTGATTCCAAAGCCTACAATGAAGAAAAGTACACAATATGAATGGAGTTAATATTAGTATATGACTGAAATAGAAAGCGCTGTTAAACCACCACCTAGATCACGTGCCATAGACATACACATAAAAACAAGACACTATGAAAAACCGTAGACAAACATGATATAATATACAATTCATTCAATTTTTTCTTTATAAATTATGATGGATATTGTGAAGACATCAAAATAAAATAACATTGTAATTTTGACGTAATTTTTACCCTACATTTAAAACATTCAAAAATGTAAAGGGTAATTATAAAAATATATAAAACACTTTAATAAAAATAACACTATCAGTGTTTTATTGCCCTTTAATTCTAACATGTCCTATTTAACCTTAAATAACAGTTGTTAGGGTTTACAATGAAAATAAAAAATTAGCACCTATAGCATACCTTATGATGTTATTTAAACTTATGTTACTATAATAATCAATAATCAAGATTATAAATTATTGCTAAGAAACTAAGTAAGCAGTTTTAAGTATATAATATTACTATACTTTAAACGGCAGTTCCTTTTTTATGGCACTATTTAAATACAATTTTATTTTTTCAATGCTATGTTACAAACATGGCCTCAATTTTTCTTTGGCTAATTTGTTTTTGTAAGATTTATTCCATAGTACATTAGATACACAGAAATACAGATAACATTTGTTAAATTCATATTTAATATTGCAATTCATGTATTATATTTTCATGCAAAGATAAATTGTAAACTTTAATGTGAATCGAAAAATAGATAGAGATAAGTTAATATATAGAAGTTAAAATTTGCTTTCGACTCATTAGTACTGTAAATTTTATTTTTGTAGTATATTAAATTGGTCGAGTTAAATTTAAATTAAATACATCTTTTTAAATGGGACAATTCAAATCCTAAATCATTGTATTTTATAGCCTAAACCCACTAATGGCTAAATTGTCTTTATTTGCTAGCATAATATTAAAAAACAAAATTTTACAGTAAAAAAATGTAGGACTTCTTTCTTTCTAATTTATTTTATATTGGTATAATTGATGATCTATGTATTTCAATCATGCCACAACTTGTTTTTGACTTAATCATTTCATTTTATCTAATATTTCTTTGTTCATTAGTTCATTACTTATTTGCTTTTACAATTCCGTTTTTTTTTAAAGCATTTTCTTCTCTTATTAATAGCAACAATTTTTTTCGTGGTAGCACTTAACATTACTTTTGTAAATTTTGTTTTGTAAAAATTTATTTGCCCTTTAAAGTACACTTCTGCTTTATTTCAACACTTGTTTTGCTTTCCCTTGCTCATGCCCTTTTCGAATCGAAGCAAAATTTAACAAATTCTCCAGACCCTCTCTAGACCGCACTGCAAAAGATCTTCTTAACTTCCCACTATCGCGGTGGATAGGCCTCTCGAATGGCTGCTCGGAGGACCTGTTTGTACTATTCCGGGGCGGTTTCTTTGGGATATCGTTAGACTGCTCAGATAGTTGCCGTGTAAATTCTCTCGATTTTCGGTACTCCACAATATATTCTTCATCATTCTTATCGTTTTTAATCTCGTTAACGCTCGCTACATTGTCCAATGACGTTTGGTCGACAGTGACTGATGCATTACACGAGCATTTGACCTTACCACATTCACGGCAAAGAAATCTCTCAAGCTGCAAAGCAATAAACATCATGCAAACTACATAATAAAACCATGCAAATTTGAATTACACACCAATAAAGCAAAATTCTACTAATAATTTCATCTATTTAATCCATTCATCTAGTTCAGTGATTTCCAAAGTGGTCCAGGTGGCCATGGGGTTCACGGCAGACCCGACGGAAGTGTAAGTTGTTTGGGGGGGGGGGGGTCCATGAATAAAAGTAAAAAACAGAAACTCTGGGTTGGCTTTACCGATCAATGTGGGCAATTTCAAAATTTTGGAAGTGGTCTACGAGAAAAAAGTATGGGAATCTCTGATCTAGTTCATTCATCTAGTCAATGATACTGTGATTTGATTTAAAGCATAGAATATTTACATCAGAAAGCTATGCAAATATACACAATGCGTGTTTTCGGCAATTAAAGCGATTTACTGGATTTTCTAAAGTTTTAATATTCACAAAAAAAAATTACTTTTATCTACAAGCTCTTTATCTCTTTGACAAGTTATATTAAAGATTCATAGTACTTGTTTGTCCTGGTGTCACTTGATAAATTTCAATATTAAGTGTTAATAATAAAAAAATATATAATATTACTTCTGGATAATGTTGTTTTTTAGTAGTATATAAAAAAAAAATTAAAATCAGTTTAGTTTCAAGCCTCGTGCATACAAAAAGCAGGAACGGGTCATGGGGGGACTTTGGCAAGTCTAATACCATATATTTAAATGCACACGCGCGGGCGCGGTCTTCTAAAACCCGCCCGCTATTTGTGTGTTGTCGCCCATATAAATACAAGAAATTAGACCTGCCGAACTCGCGTCACGCTCCGCTCCAATTTTCTGCGTGCTCTCGCTTTAGAGTTTTCCCATTAAAAAGCCCCACTAAATATGAATTAATAATAAAATAATATTTTAAGAATTTAATTATATTCGAATAAGGGTAAGTAAAGTATTCTGCACAACAAAAAATATTTAGTCCGTGTGTAGTTTACCATGATATACTTTTTTAAATCTTTACAACTAACCTTTCTGGTCTACTATGTTTAAACAGTTCAATCAGTAATTTCACTTACTTGGCGTTACTTATCTAACAGGTCTGTATTTTATGCATGGATGCATAAACAGATATTAAATAAATATTGTTATTTTTTTTTCACAAATAAGGAAACCATTTTATCTCAGTGAAATCATTAAAACTTTGGAGTGTTTAAAAAAATTAAAATTCAACATCAAAATATATGCAAAGGATATTTCTATTAATATATTATTTATATTTCCATCTATGTCTATTAACCATATAATAATATTTTCCTCAACTTATTGTTTTATCCTGATAGGATTGATAATAAAACGTTTTTTTGTTTCATTCCTTTTACTAATTTTCAATATTCTTTAAACCTTTACAGGATATTTTATAATTAAAGAAAGTTGTATGAAAATACTTTATTCTCAATATCTTTTCCAAAACTACTTTTTTAATGTCAAGTTACTACACATAATAAGGCTTCAGAAATACATATACTAAATATATAATGACAAACATATATACTATAGCTTACAAAACTGTAAAATGTGTACAATATTTTATAGAATTTATTAATTATTACTTAATTATTAGGTATATGCAATACATAGATAATATTCCCTATACTTATAAGTATATATAAAAATAATTTATTGGTAATAAATATATAATAATTATTCAATTATTTACAATATAAATTACTACTGTCAAATTACTGTCTTCCAATAAACTAATGTCATTATTGCAACAACTACTACCACTGTAATTAGAATGAAAAAAATTGTTTCACTCACCCCTACTTTCCTGAGCAGATCCCCAACTATATTGATAGCGGTGACACGGGAAGAGGGTGTCATTGCATTACCATTGATTTCACCTGGAAACATTTTTATAACCTCCATAGCCATACAGTGAGCAAGTCACTGTGAGTTCACACTTCTGAATACATTGACATAAAAACATGTTAACTCTCTCACTCTTTCTGAAAAAACTGAGATCACAACATGTTTTTATGTAAATGTCTGAGTGTAAACATTTTTTTTTATATAGGAAGGTGGCAAACGAGCAAGCGATCAACTAAGTGACCGCTACTCATAGACATCTGCAACAAGCATTTGCGAGTTGCAGATGCGCTGCCTACCTTTTATAGATAGTGGAGGGGAGAGATATAAAATTGGACATTTCCTTCTCTTATCCATCCCTCTTCCCATCAAATCCTCTTTTCATTCCTACCCTTTCCTATTAGAAAATTGTGGGAAGGGAAAGAAGAATGAAATTGGGCCTTCGGCACCTCACTCATCAGACGAAACACAGAATAAATTCTACTTCACGCCGGTCTTCCATGAGGTTGTGGTATTGCACCGGTCGAGCGGGCCATTTGTGCAACGAATTATGTTGTTGCGGACTCTACCACTATGAAACATAAACCTTTCAAATGCAGTATAGCTAATTGATTAGAATAAATTTAAAGAGGACATGCCTATGCATGCAAATGCTCTATGTATTGATGGCAATAAATAAGTCAAAGACTTAATTCCTAGTACAAAGAATAAATTCATTGATCAAGATGCATAGCATATTTCATTAACATATTTGTACCAGAAAATCTATTTGCAAAGATATGAGAGTGACCCAATAAGGAACCTGAATGATACAATATTATTATCTTTGTGTCCATTGTTTGGTGGCAGAGTTTTCAGTGTCTTTTTAGGATCTAGTATGATTGTTAGTGAATGTAATAGCATATAGTAACTCTGTTCATACAATTTGGTTAAAAGATGTATGAAACACGACATGATAGTTTTAGTAGAACTCTCATCCTAATTCTAAGTTCTTTTTTCATTGAAAAAAAAAAAAAACTATTAATAACAAATCTACAAAACAATTGCTATATTCCATGAAAATAACTTACGTTTCTGTGGTGTTGTTAAAGAAGTTTGAGTTTCTATTTCAACTTGAGTTCGAGATGTATTTGAGATATGTCCATTGCATACACTTTCATTAATGCTTCCATCCTCCTTTTTATAATCTGGCACCTTTTCAATTACCTTTAATTCTTGTTTGAGATCTGAAAGTACATAATAGTCTAATTTTATTACAGTTAATAATAAAATTATAACAATTAAAATCATTTAAAACATAAGCCCTTGAAGTTAACATTACAAACTCATTTACATATATTATGTATTTATTGTCCTTTATGACAACATCTACTAATGGGGGTCATATAATGCCTCTTCATTTTTAAATATCATTTTATTTGTCTTTAATTAAACAATACAAATAAAAATTTAATAACTATTAAAAACGGCTTACCTCTAGCTTCATCATTAGCTCTTTGGAGTTTAACTCTCAAGTTTTCAATTTCATCTACTTCACTTTCTAAAACAGCATTTCTTTCATACGCCTGATTTAATAGTGCTTCAATACAAGAAACTGATTCCGTTATAATTCTGCAAAGTATAATATAAATACATTACATACAAACAAATTAACTGATATGTTAAATTCATTATAGTCAAGATCTCCATCCATCTTGAAATCTGAAGACTTCAGATTAAATTTTAGGATTCACAAATCCTAAATTATTTACAATATAAAGACTACTGGATAGCAGTAATACATTTTATTAGTCAAAACTAAACGAGCTTTTACTCAAGAAATATAGACTGTTAATTAATAACAAAGTAAGAATATAGATCCTATGAGTTGGTATATAGTATTTGAAAGTCAAGTTACATTTACTTATATATGTATCCAACCAAACGGCCATAGAGTACATTGCAAACCTGTTGAACTTTGACATATCGTATCACTTTATGGACATGACTGGATAACAATATTCCAAAAGCAAATAAACATTTCTATAATTAATTGCTTTTAAAAATGTAAATAATATTTTCTGTATGATTTCTTGTTACAGAATTATGTTTATATGTTGCTTTTATTTGTTATATAAATTTCTTGTTACTAAAATGTTTATTACCACACAAATGTATCAAAGTCATTAATGTTGCACATTTAAGTTAATGGCATACATTACATAACGTAAACATTTACATGAATAATATGCATAATGTCTGTGTTGTTTGAATCATTTTTATAATTAAGTAACACATAGTTTTTATAATCATATTTTAAAATTAAGTAACACCTCACCTCTGTCCCCTTTCCAGATCATCATTTTTCTGTTCAATTTCCCGTATATAAGTAGACTGCTTTTCCTTTTCTATTCTCAATGCCTGTAGTTCACTTTCCAATGCATTGGTTTCATGTTGACTTCGTTCCAATTTTTTCTAAAAAATTAAAGGATTTTTTCTAAATAACAGTGATATGATCTAAACTTTACAATCACTTTGTCAATATTCTATTAATAATTACGAAGCGTACCCTCAATATATCAATGTCATTTTTTAAGCGTTGATTTTGATGCTCCAGGTCTCTATTCTGTTTTTCAACTTGTACCAATGATGCTTCCAATTCCTTTTCAAGTTGTGCTGAATTTTCTGTGTATTCATCTAATTCTTGCTGAATGTCGATAACTCTGCAAAGATGTATGGTAAAGAATTATTTTCAATTTGAAGAATTAACTGAATAACAAGTAATAAAGGTTGGCCTTACTTTTGTTCGTAATATTTAGCTTGTTTTCTCCAAAACTCTACAGTGTCAGTCTCTAACTGTCTTGGTGATTCCATTTTATTTTAGGCTTACTTCAAACAAGAACTGATAGAATTGTGATAAAACAATTTATTGGAATGGGGTACTGAACGTTTATTATGAGTATTTTATTAAACAGTTTATTTCGACCTTTTGTTGTAGTATTATGAATCAGGCATTATAATTTATAACGCAAAATTGTGACACAACTTCCTCGTTTAGACCAAAACAAGACAAATTGTTTTATAGATAAGAAATGTTCAGTTAACCCATACCATTTTATAATTGTATTTCTCTATGGAATATTGCAATGCTTTAACGGTTGAAAAGTATAAAATTTAAAATACTACTACATTATTATTAGAAAATAAAAAATAGTTTGTGTTATGTGTGTAAATTAAACTCACAAAAGATCTAAGTTTTCCTTGTTGAAATTGATTTTTTTTTGTCGTCAAGTTTTACTGTTCTTTGGATAGGAAATGAAAACAATTGAAATTAGATAATAAATGATGCGCTATGGAAACTTGAAAAAATTATCAAGACTTGCCTTTTGCTGTAGGGTGTTTTTGTAACGTTGCACTATAATTATTTTTATGATCAATAAACCAACTCTTGTAGATTTTCTGCTTGAATTGAATGGTATTCCCAGAGCAAAACTGTTCCATTGTCAATATTGACATTTAACTGTTTTTGACATTTGAAGTTGTCAAAAAGATGTTGGAACTTGTGTTTTAATACAAAGTTTATTATGTTTTTTATAAATCGCCTAGTTAAAAATCGAAATATACAAACGTTAAATCCCCCTGAAAATGTTAACTCAAACAATTTAATTGAAAATCTTGTTTCGGTATCGATATTGTTATCGAATGACGTGTAATGTTTCCAACGGTGGACTCTGAAGATATTTCACAGGTCACGTCATTAAAAGAAAAACCGAGCGTTTCTAGCGATGTGCGAGACTTATCTGAAAATCCTCCAGAGACACAACAAAACTATACCAGGGAGTTAACTATCAATATGTTGTTAAAGGAAATGGTTTTTTGCATCGCTCTGGCTTTGACGACTTATGGAGCTCTTCACAACACGTAAGTTCTTGCTCCATCTTAATTTACGTAGTCGTATATTTTTGTACTATAAATACATTACATACTCCATTCTCTTTTTCTTATTACTTTGGGAAAGCTTAAAATTCACCTCACCTCGATTCACCCAATTCACTCACCCAACTTTTCTTATTAAATGATCGCGTGTAATAACTATTTCAGACCGTCAAAAGTTTCAAAACATCCACAAGCAATGAGATTCTTTAATTCAGGGTCCATAGTGACAGATTGGTACAGAGGACAACTGGGTAATGCTCTGGCTGCTGTGAACCTTGCAGATGTATCTTTCATAATGTATTATGCACCATGGGATGCAGAATCACAGTTTGTCAGAGGGGAATTTGAATTAGCTGCTAATTTACTACAAGATAGGGTAAGTTCTTTCTTATTCTTACCATGTAGAATATATTAATGACAGTGAAAGTCATTGACTAAAAATGAGAGAAACAGGTTGTGCTTACATCACTGACTGTAAAAAGTCAGGAATAATTGCATGTGACTAAATTCCTGTCAGAAAAGGCAATACTTTATTTTTTTTTTATGTGTCCACATAGTTGTGAACTTTCTTAACTCTTCTTTGTATTACTTTACGTTTTTAGTTTTAGTGTTTACCTCATTGCTGTTAAAGTGAATAACCACATTAATGTTCTCAGTGAGCCTATAATTCGGAAACCTAAATATTTATTTACACATTTTACTTAACATTTAATTTCAATTCTTTTGTTTCTCTTTGTCTTATAAATAAATAGATAGAAATATATAAAAATCTTTGTGATGGATTTGAATGTTTTGTTACTGTGGTGTATATTTTATTTCCATCTGGTTGTGTAAAATATATTTAAAGCTCTGTCCTGTAAGGATTACATAACAAACATATGATTATATACATAGAAACCATCAATGTAAATTAATATTATTATATAAAATAATATATAAATAATTTATATAAATACATAAATGATTCTTTATTAACTTTCTACTCTCAACGTTAACTTCATACATGTCTATCTTTTTGCCCAATTGATCCAGAAGGAGAGTTAAATTTTTTGCATGTATGTTTGTATATACTTATGCCTTGTTTCATATAAAGCCTTAAATCTTGTAAACAAACAAACATTGCTTACTATAGAAGACAGCCATTAAATGTTTTCATATTGTCATCACATATATTGTAATGTTGTGGAAAATAATGAGATAAAGTGAAGTATATAATATGGATAGCTAACACTAGAAAATATTGTTTTGCGGTTTCCACAAATAATAATTTATGAATTATAGCATGAAATGTGAGGAGCACCCTTTGTTTATAAAATTTAAGCCTTTATTAGGAACAGAGTATATTTGTTGTTGTGTGTATGTTTGTTCCATTGTGATTTCCTGTAGTATAAATTTTTTTAATCAATTTTGAAGAGTGAAGAATCATTTTATTAATATTCTTCCCTAGAGTATCATAGGTAAAAAGGATAAAAAAAATAGGATGTCATAAACCCATGTCAGTCAGTCAGGTTTTTTTTAATTACCAATTAGTTGTTTGCAGGTTCATTTTTCAGCCATCAATTGCTGGAATCCGGGCAGTGAATGCAGATTGCAACATAATAAGATACCATCTTGGCCAATTTTGATGGCATATACTGTTAACTCGAGAGGAGTACTTTATAAAGGTATCATTTTGAATTGAATTGAAATGTTATATGAAAAAATAAAATTGTTTGTAGCTTTGTAATAGTGTTAGTGCTTATTTTATTCACTGTTGCATATAAAATATATTTTTTTGACAGTGTGGCAAGTGACAGTGTTTCTTTTTAATAAAAAGCAATACTACAGCTTTATTCATTGAGGGTTGCCTACTTTAAGTTTATTTTAAACTGTGTCAGAAAAAAAAAACTGAAATCAACAAACACCTTTTTGTTTACTGCTCACAGTTTAACATATGCAATGAGAATCTTGATTCTATCAAGTTGTAATAAATATCAACTTTGTTGTACCTAAAAGTATTACAGTGCTTACACCCTCCTGTTTAATAATCTGTTATTAATATTTTTAATCCCACTTCAGGTCCTAAAGATGCACATAGTATGGTTAACTTTTTGGAATTGATTATGAAGCCCCTAGTAAGAATATCTTCAACTGAAGATCTCGTTCATTATTTATCTATTTATGATGTAAGTACATATCTTTAATTAATTAGACATTAAAATAATAAAAAAAAGAATTGTAAAAGATTTTTGAAAAATTACTTAAAAAAATATTAATGAAATTAAGAACTTAATTTATAATCTTTAGTAATTTCGAAATGTAGAATTATCTATTAATGTATGTTTATTTATTGTTATAAACTTGCAATCATGCACACAACACTTAAGTCATAAAAGTATTTTAATAGTTTCACATTTTACATTGCAGTTTATGTCATATCAATCAAAGTTAATGTTAGTACCAATACTAAAATATTTTAATAACAAAACTAATATTTCTTTCACCCATGGCACTTAATTCTATCCACAACACTTTATCATATGCCTTCAGATTAGCACACATTTGCATACACTGCAAGCCAAAAGTTTAAGACCGCACTTAAACAATATAATTAAAAATTTTCAAATTTCAATTGTAATAAAATCCCATAAGATAAATAAAAGAAATGCACATCTGCATATTCTATTGTTAATATCGAATATTTAAAAAAGTCATTCTTTTGCTTACTTTCAAATTATTGGACAATAAACATCTATTGTTTTCAAACACCGACAAACGCTGCGCTAGAGCCAGGTGGTAGAGTTGTAATAATAATTTTATGATGTGGTCATTACAAATTACTTGCTGTATGTTTCGCATTGGTCATTAATTAGGATTATTTAGCTCCTGAAAACACATATTTCCGACATATTATTACCTGAGTTTACTTGTGTTTGTTCACAAACAATCTCAATTAGTCTAAACTTATGGTTTCTACAGTGAAGATGTCTTAAAATGGCACGTAAAATTAGCAGTCAAGTGCGTTCTGCCATCGTTGTTTTACAAAATGAAGGCACATCAGAATGTGAGATTGCTTCACAACTGAAGTTATCGAAGACTTGTGTTCATGGCACAATAACTCCATACAGGGAGACAGGCAGTTTTCAAGATCGTCCACGCTCGGGAAGGCCGAGAGCTACCACGTCTAGTGAAGATAATTTCATTGTTGTTACCAAAAAGCGAAATAGACGCTTAACAGCACCAGAAATCCGCGTTGAAGTAAACAAAACCCGAGTTAAACCTTTATCACTGACTACAGTAAAACGGCGACTGAGAGATACGAAGTTGTATGGTGCGTTGCCATTCGAAAACCTCTTCTAAGGTCACAAAACAAGAAAAATCGGATGCAGTGGGCTCTTGCCCATAGAGATTGGACTGAAGATTTTAAAAAAGTTCTTTAGACCAATGAATCCAATTTTGAACTATTCGGTTCAAAACGAAGAATTAACGTTCGACGCAGTGCCCAAGAAAAGTTGATGCCAAACTGTGTAGACCCAACAATCAAGCATGGTGGCTCAATTATGGTCTGGGGTTACTTCTTTAGCCAAGGAACTGGCGATATGATCAAAATTGAAGGAATTTTGAAAAAAAAAACAGTACAATTTTTTTTAGAACAAAATGCCGCTCCTTCTGGGTTGCAATGGATTCATTTTTCAACAAGATACTGATCTAAAGCATAGCTTAAAATTACGCAGGGGATATTTAGAAGAGAAAGAGGCACAAGGGGTTTTAAAAAAAAACATGTTTTGGCCTCCTTAGAGCCCGGACCTCAAAACCCATTGAATTTTTGTGGAAAGAGCCTTAATAGGAACGTCCGTAAATGTGGCCCATCCTCGCAAGAAGAAATGTGGAATGGTTTATGCGAAAGTTGGAGCAATATATCACAAGACACCATCAACAAATTGATTGCCTGTGTGTCGGTATTTGTGAAAAGAATCAAGAATCAGTTTAGTTAACTATAGCCTTTTTTAGTATGGACTGTTAATATTTCTTTACACTTTTAAAGTATAATGTTTTTCAGTGTTTTTTTATTTTGTTTTCCTACTTTAATTAAGGTGGTCTTAAATTTTTGGCCTGTAGTGTATGTCACTAGAACCCTTGAAATTGGAGGATTAATGAAGAACTAAACTGATGACTTGACTGATGGGGAAGGGAGTTCTTGGAATGGAGGTTACAGAGGGGAACTATAAATGTGAGGTGCCCTCCTTCCATATGGGCCGATGGATTTGTGAAAATAGGTAGTATGTGTTGCACGGAGGAATACATACTGTGGCAAGCTTTGGAGGAGATATATGTATCCAGCAGTGGACTCATCAGATGATGACGATGACGACTTCTATTATTATTATTTTTTTATAATGAATAAACTAGGTACTTGACCACAACCCCACCTGATGTTAAGTGGTGATATTTTCAAAAAGTGGTACACACTAGTATAGTAGCGGTCTGTTCACTCTTCTCTTGAAGGTCCACGTCATAAAGGGACGGAAAACTGTCGCTGGCAATTTGTTCCAATCCTTTGTCGTACACACAATGAACAAAAATTATTTGTTTATTTCAATATGAACATATTTATTTGCAGGCCGTGGCAGTGGGTTACACACCTCTAACTGACACCTCTAAATATTACAATACATGGTACAATGTAGCTTTAAAGTCGCGGGAGTTCGACACAGTGGGCGAGATATGTTTTGCCGTCGTTACGTCCGCAGATCTGGCTGCGGACCTTGGCGTAGGAAACTTGCCTAATGCTCGACTCATGCTTTGGAATGACACAAAGGTATTTTATTTATTAACTAAAGTTATAAGAGTAATGCATACCCACATGAGACAAAAAGTAAATAAATAAGGAATAAGCGAGCCGGAGGGGGTGATAAGAGAACTACATGAAATAAGTCCTAATCTAGTAATATACCTGAGCTGAGCTCTCGAACATAAGATGGTTTGGACTAATGACCCAAATCCAAAAATGTACGAAAATATTATTTTATATGTTTTTTTTGTAGGAATTTAGAACAGAGAACAGTAACAATACATGGAATGAGTCGACTCTCATGTATTGGGTCTTGGAGAATTTTTCACAGCCGGTGGCAAGAATAATACCAATGTGGAAGAAGTCATTTAATTTCGAGAGATACGCCGATGGCAGTCCAATGTTAATCTTATTTACACCCCTTAACCCATTGTATGAACAATTACCTTCATATACCTTGGTAAGTTATCATTTTATTTATCTTGAATATAACCAAGTCTTTGCATTACGAGACTATGTTAATCGTATATGATATATTTGAGCGCGTGGTAAGTATTTATAAGCTCGCGTTATGTCTTTTTCTCACACAAGAGCTGCTATGCCGCTAAAGCTGCATGGTAGCAAACACATGCAACCATGTTGCCATGCGCCAAACATTTGAGCTAGCGACGTCAGTTTAGGAAGGAAAATCTTGTGTGGATCCAATCATCCTCCTTAGAGATGCATCGATGACCTCATAGCGCATACTGTGGAAGTAATTGGGGAAGGCCTATGTCCAGTTGTGGACTGATACAGGCTGATGATGAAAAAACATGAACTATTTATATCCCTTAATATGATTACAGTCTCATGAAAGAAGGGTCAATAGAATACTTCGCTAGCACAGGGATTGGAACAAATTGCCGCCGTCGGTGTTTCCGTCCAATTATGACGTGGGTACCTTCAAGAGAAGAGTGAACAGGCTGTTTCTAAACTAGCGTGTAACATTTTTCGGCCACATCACCACTTAACATCAGGTGGGATCGTGGTCAAACGCTAGTTATTTAAAAAAAATTCATATGCCGCATTTTAGTGTATGTTTATTTAAGGTATTACTTATTAATAAATTTATTGAAAGTTTGCATCACAAAAAGTTATAATTAATATTTTAGCTACGTGAAGTCGCAATGGAATATTATAATTGTAAGAATAATGATAGCAGTCAATGGATTACGGAATTGATAAAACTACAGCAGGTGCAAAGACTGATATATCAGCAAAAGAATCTTTTGCATTTTTGTGAAAAACACAAGGTCAAGAAATCAATAAGGAAATCGAGCAAATTGTATAAAAAAGAAATCGTTTCGAACAATAACAAATACCCATGGAACAATGTAACACAGAAGAATCAGAAAACTGGTGTCTTTGACTTTATACTTAAGCAAGGTTTAGCCATGTCTAAGGTTATGCAAAGTGGAAGTGACGATTTACCTCTGTGGTCCTCTTTGGGCATACTAAACGAATGCAGCATAAAGTTTCTGCCTACTGAGAAGAGTTTCTACGAAAACTATGAACAGTGTCAGATGATTGAGGACAATGTATACAAAGAATCGGATATAGACACAGAACCAGCTAAGTGAGTATGGGTTGTTATCATTTTTGATAAAAAATAAATTACTGACAAAGAAGTACATGGTACGATTAAAATATTATAAATCTATCGACATGGTAAAAATACCTACCTAAATATGTGTATAAATATTTGTCTGTCCGTCTCCTCCTCTATCTATTAAAGGTAGGCATCGCATTTGCAACTCGTTTGTTAGCAGTCACATAGGTGACTGTTTCCAAGTTTTCCACCGTCTTCTATAAAAAAAAAACATAATACTGATTGTAAGTACTAAGAACATAACTAGGGATGACTAAATGATGGAGCTAAAATAGGTTTTTCTTTTATGCAAATTCGGGTTTTTATACGGATAAAAAAAGGTAAATTTATACTTTATTGAAATTTTTGCGGCCGTTCCTGAGATAGCCGATTTTATATAATGAGATAATAAAATTAGTTCTTTTTTTATTAAATTAGAGATGACTTTAATCAGTTCACATAGATAGGCATATGATTATATTATAGTTGATCTTGATAAAAGTTTTTTTGAAATGTATGATAAAGATAATTTAAATTAATTATTAATTATTATAACTTATTTGATAACACCCAGTAGCCAGTATTTTTTTCTTATTTACCTATATTTTTTTCTCTCGAGATTACGTAAGGTACTATATGACTAGATGTTCCATTTTTTTTCTCTATTTTCTTTCTTTTTCATTGAGGTTGCAAATTTTGCATTGGTCTTAAGCTATTTTTTACTTTTGTAGCGTTGAAACAACAATGTTGCCACACGAAGATGATCTCCTTTCCCCGGAAAATTTGATAGAGGAACATTTAAAGCATTCCTGTCGGTTGTTAAAGTTTGCTCAACAACTTGGCCCGGCAGTAATTCCTGCTAGAGTGAGTGGCAACATTACTCATATCCACGGGCTGTCGTGTGCGACGAATGCCAGTCTCTACATGATAGCTCTAGACTCTGTTCAGAATCATCACTTCGCTGAAGCACTGGGCGTTGACGTCGCCAACATGAAGGATATGACCGCTGTTGTTATATTAGATAGTAAGGTCAGTTTTCAATATTTTTTCTATAGTATTCTGCTGTAGAAGTATCTGAATTTGGTAACTCGGAAGTGTTGAAAGAGTTAATGAAGAAAAATAATATGTAAAATTTATGTTGCAAAAGTGTGTAACAATTATTGGTACGGAACATTCTGACTTGACGGACCGGTTGGCGCGTTTGGTAAGACGTTTGCCTATCACGCCGCAAGCCGTGGGTTCGATTCCCACCCAGGACAAACATTTGTGTGCATGAACATATCTGTTTGTCTTGTGTCTGGGTGTCTATCTATATAAGTATATATTTACAAAAAAAAAGTAGTAATCTGGTTTCCATAATATAAGCTCTGCTTAGTTTGGGAACAGATGGCCATCTGTGAATAATGTCATGTTATTGTTATTCTAAAATATAGGTTACTTAATATTGATAAAATTTGGCGACTTACTGAAGAAAAGCTAAATTAAGAGATATCGTAACTGACAAGCATGTATACATATGAATGTAGAAGCGTTAGAGATGTGTTATATTTTCTGTCTCTCTGAGTTACGGACGTGAGTGCTTATTTACAGTTATCGATGATCATATATGCATAAATGTATGTATATATGATCATGAGCATAAAGGTATTTTTAGGTTAGCAATCAGTACGTACTAAAGGAGGAATACAGCGCGAAGTCAGTGAGGGACTTCATATACAACTTCACGCAGAGAGGCCTCAGGCCGTCGCTGCGCACGCACGTCGCGGCCGCGCACACGCACCACTACGGCCCGAGTTCCGACGTGCAACGCGGCCAAATGCTGAATATCACGGATCTAACATCTCGCACGTTTAGAAAGTTTATCACGACCCCAGGGACGGTAAGTACCTCAAAAGGCTAGATAAATTAATGTATTTTCTTTTCCCATAAACGTAGTAAAAGTAACGACCCTGCCCATTCTCAGCTGTTTCGTATCGTATTGTGTGATGTCAGGTGAACCTGGTGTGCGTTT
This sequence comes from Papilio alexanor hazarajatica, assembly GCA_018246295.1. Classification (NCBI taxonomy): domain Eukaryota; kingdom Metazoa; phylum Arthropoda; class Insecta; order Lepidoptera; family Papilionidae; genus Papilio; species Papilio alexanor. The sequence goes on from DWLR01001092.1 coordinate 19,904, forward strand.
GCGTGGGGTCGTGCGGCGCGCACGCGACCCGCGCGCTGCTGGGGGCGGTGCGACTGCTGGCGGCGTGCGGCG